>JADRCD010188782.1:13947-30284 GCA_019843815.1 Montemys delectorum | reverse complement strand
TTTGTTTGTTTGTTTGTTTGTTTGTTTTTTGGAGGGGAACCTGGGAAAGGGAAAATTTACATGTAAATAAAGAAAATATCTAATAAAAAAAAGTTGAAATACTTTTTAATTTTACATTTTACAAAAGAAATACATGAAATCAAGCAGTTGACAAGTAGATATTTTGTTTTGTATCTTAATCTTGTTATAAAAAAATTGTTTTTTTTCCCACTTATTCACCTGTGTGCATAGGTGCAAACACTTATTTTTTTTCTTTTTAGCTTTCTTCATATAGAACACTTTATTTGATATTTTCTTTATTTACATGTCATATTATTTCTCCTTTCCCAGTTTCCCCTCCAACCCCCCCCCAAAAAAAAACAAAAAGAACAAACCCCTGTTCCTTCCCCCCTTCCCCTGCTCGCCATTCCACCTTCTCCCACTTACTGGCCCTGGCATTCCCCTACACTGGGGCACAGAACCTTCACAGGGCCAAGGGCCTCTCATCCCATTGATGACCTACTTTGCAGTCCTCTACTATACACATGCTGCCAGAGCCATCAATCCCACCATGTGTACTCCTTGGTTGGTGGTTTAGTCCCTGGAAGCTCTGACGGTACTAGTTAGTTCATATTGTTGTTCATTCTAAGGGGTTGAAAATTCTTCAGCTCCTTTGGTCCTTTCCTTAACTCCTTCGTTGGGGACCCTGTACCCAATTCAATGGATGGCTGTGAGCCTCTACTTCTGTTTTAGTCGGGTACTGTCAGAGCCTCTCAAGAAACAGCTATATCAGGCTGGAGTGCCCTTCCTTCAGCCTCTGCTCCATAGTTAGTCTCTGAAACTCCTTCTATGGGTATTTTGTTCCCCCCTTTAAGAAAGAATGAAGTGTCCACATTTTGGTCTTCCTTCTTCTTGAGTTTCTTGTGGTTTGTGGATTGTACTTCGAGTACTCTGAACTTCTGGGCTAATAATCACTTATCAGAGAGTGCAAACCATGTGTGTTCTTTTGTGATTGGGTTACCTCACTAAGGTTGATGTTCTCCAGATCCATGGATTTCCCTAAGAATTTCATAAATTCATTGTTTTTAATAACTGAGTAGAACTCAATAGAGTAAATGTATCATAATTTCTATATCCATTCCTCTGTTGAGGGACATCTGGGTTGTTTTCAGTTTCTGCCTATTATAAATAAGGCTGCTATGAACATGGTGGGACATGTGCCCTTATTACATGTTGGAGCATCTTCTGGGTATATGTCCAGGAGTGGAATAGCTGGGTCCTCTGGTAAAATTATGTCCAATTTCCGAGAGAACTGCCAAACTGATTTCCGGAGTGGTTGTACCAGCTTGCAATTCCACCAGCAATGAAATAGTGTTCTTCTTTCTCCACAACCTCTCTATCATCTGCTGTCACCTGAGTTTTTTATCCTAGCCATTCTGACTGGTGTGAAGTGGAATCTCAGGGTTGTTTTGGTTTGTATTTCCCTGATGACTAAGGATGTTGAACATTTCTTTAGGTGCTTTCAGCCATTCGCTGACAGTTGAGAATTCTTTTTAGGTTTGTACTCCATTTTTAATAGGGTTATTTGGTTCTCTGGAGTTTAACTTCTTGAGTTCTTTGTATTCATTGGATGTTAGCCCTCTATCAGATATAGGATTGGTAAAGACCTTTTTCCAATTTGTTGATTGCTGTTTTGTCCTATTGACAGTGTCTTTTGCCTTACAGAAGCTTTGAAAGTTTATGAGGTCCCATTTGTCAATTCTTGATCTTAGAGCAGAAGCTATTGGTGTTCTGTTCAGGAAAATTTCCCCTCTGCCTATGTGCTCAAGGCTCTTCCCCCACTTTCTTTTCTATTAGTTTCAGTGTATCTGGTTTGATGTGGAGGTCCCTGATCCACTTGGACTTGAGCTTTGTACAAGGAGATAGAAACTGATCAATTTGCATTCTTTTACATGCTAACCGCCAGTTGAGCCAGCACCATTTGTGGAAAATGCTGTCATTTTTCCAATTTATAATTTTAGCTCTTTTGTCAAAGATCAAGAGACCATAGATTTGTGGGTCCATTTCTGGGTCTTCAGTTCTATTCCATTGATTTACCTGCCTGTCACTGTACCAATACCATGCAGTTTTTATCACAATTGCTCTGTAGTACAGCTTAAGGTCCGGGATGGTGATTCCACCAGAGGTTCCTTTATTGTTGAGAATAGATTGGGCTATCCTGGATTTTTTGTTATTCCAGATGAATTTGCAAATTGTTCTTTCTAAGTCTGTGAAGAATTGAATTGGAATTTTGATGGAGATTGCATTGAATCTGTAGATTGCCTTTGGCAAGATGGCCATTTTTACTATATTAATCAAGCCAATCCATGAGCATGGAAGATCTTTCCATCTTCTGAGATCTTCTTCAATTTCCTTCTTCAGAGACTTGAAATTCTTGTCAATCAGATCTTTTACTTGCTTAGAGTTACACCAAGGTATTTTATATTATTTATAACAATTGTGAAAGGTGTTGTTTCCCTAATTTTTTCACCTGCCTGTTAATCTTTTGTGTAGAGGAAGGCCACTGATTTGCTTCAGTTAATTTTATATCCAGATAATTTGCTGAAGTTGTTTAACAGGGTTAGGAGCTCTCTGGTGGAATTTTTGGGGTTACTTAAGTATAAGATCATATCATCAACAAATATTGATAATTTGACTTCTTTCTTTCCAATTCATATCCCTTTGATCTCCTTTTGTTGTCTAATTGCTCTGACTAGGACCTCACGTACAATATTGAATAGGTAGGGAGAAAGTGGGCAGCCTTGTCTAGTCCCTGATTTTAGTGGGATTGCTTCAAGTTTCTCTCCATTTAGTTTAATGTTGGATATTGGTTTCCTGTATATTTCTTTTACTATGTTTAAGTATGGGTCTTGAATTCCTGATCTTTCCAAGACTTTTATCATGAAGGGATGGTAGATATTGTCAAATGTTTTCTCAGGATCTAATGAGATGATCATATGGTTTTTCTTTGAGTTTGTTTATATAGTGAATTATGTTGATGGATTTCCATATATTCAACCATCCCTTCATCCCTGGGATGAAGCCTACATTATCATGGTGGATGATCGTTTTGATGTTTTCTTTGATTCAGTTTGCAAGAATTTTATTGAGTATTTTTGCATCGATATTCATAAGGGAAATTGGTCTGAAGTTTTCTTTTTTCATTAGGTCTTTGTGTGGTTTAGGTATAAGAGTAATTGTGGCTTCATAGAACGAAGTGGGTAGAGTACCTTCTGTTTTTATTTTATGGAATAGTTTGAAGAGTATTGGTATTATGTCTTCTTTGAAGGTTTGATAAATCTATGCACCAAACTCATCTGGTCCTGGGCTTTTCTTGGTTGGGAGACTATTAATAACTGTTCCTATTTCCTGAGGAGATATGGGACTATTTAGATCAGTGATCTGATCTTAATTTAAAGTTTTTACCTGGTATCTGTCTAGAAAATTGTCCATTTCATCCAGGTTTTCCAGTTTTGTTGAGTATAAGCTTTTGTAGTAGAACCTCATGATTTTTTGGATTTCCTCAGTGTCTGTTGTTATATTTCCCTTTTCATTTCTGATCTTGTTAATTAGGATACTGTCTCTGTGCCCTCTAGTTAGTTGGGCTGGGGGGGGGGGTTATCTATTTTGTTGATTTTGTCAAAGAACCAGCTCCTGTTTTGGTTGATTCTTTGTATAGTTCTTTTTGTTTCTATTTGGTTGATTTCAGCCCTTAGTTTGATTATTTCCTGCCTTTGACTCCTCTTGGGTAAATTTGCTTCTTTTTGATCTAGAGCTTTCAGATGTTCTGTCAAATTTCTGGTGTATGCTCTCTCTAGTTTCTTTTTAGAGGCACATAAAACTATTAGTTTTCCTCTTAGGACTGCTTTCATTGTTTCCCATAAATTTGGCTATGTTGTGGCTTCATTCTCATTCAACTCAAGAAAGTCTTTAATTTCTTTCTTTCTTTCTTCCTTGATCAAGTTATCATTGAGTAGAGTTTTGTTAAGCTTCCGTGTGTATGTGGGCATTCTATTGTTTAAGTTGTTATTAAAGAGCAGTTATAGTCCATGGTGATCTGATAGAATACAAGGAATTATTTCATTCTTCTTGTATCCTTTGAGGCCTGATTTGTGACCTAGTACATGGTCAATTTAGGAGAAGGTACCATGAGGTATGGAGAAGAAGGTATATCTTTTTGTTTTAGGATAAAAAGTTCTATAGATATCTGTTAAAACCATCTGTTTCATAATTTCTGTTAGCCTCCCTGTGTCTTTGTTTAGTTTCTGTTTTCATGATCTGTCCACTCCAGAAAATGGGATGTTGAAATCTCCCACTGTTACTGTGTACAGTCCAGTGTGTGCTTTGAGCTTTAGTAAAGTTTCTTTTATGAATGTAGATGCCCTTTGATTTGGAGCATAGATGTTCAGAATTGAGAATTCATCTTGGTAGATCATACCTTTGATGAATATGAAGTGTCCCTCTTTATCTTTTTTTATCACTTTAGAGTGAAAGTTGAGTTTATTCAATATTAGAATGGCTACTCCAGCTTTTTTCTAGGGACCATTGTCTTGGAGGATTGTTTTCCAGCCTTTTATTCTGAGGTAGTATCTGTCTTTGTCACTGAGGTAGGTTTCCTGTATTCAACAAAATGTTGGGTCTTGTTTATGTACCCAGTGTGATAGTCTGTGTCTTTTTATTGGGGAATTGATCCCATTGTTATTAATAGATATTAAGGAAAAGAAATTGTTGCTTCCTGTTATTTTTGTTTTTAGAGCTGGAATTCTGTTCATGTGTCTATCTTCCTTTAGTTTTGTTGGAAGATTTCATTTTTGCTTTTTCAAAGATGTAGTTCCCCTCCTTGTGTTGAAGTTTTCTACTTATTGTCCTTTGAAGAGCTGGATTTGTGGAAATACATTGTGTGAATTTGGTTTTGTCATAGAATACTTTGGTTTCTCCATCTATGGTAATTGAGAGTTTTGCTGGGTATAGTAGTCTGAGCTGGCATTTGTATTCTCTTAGGGTCTGTATGACATCTGCCCAGGATCTTCTAGCTTTCATAGTCTCTGGTGAGAAGTCTGGTGTAATTCTGATAGGCCTGCCTTTACATGTTACTTGACCTTTTTCCTTACTGCTTTTAGGACTCTTTTGCATTTGGTGTTTTGACTATTATGTGGCAGGAGGAATTTGTTTTCTGGTCCAGTCTATTTGGAGTTCTATAGGCTTCTTGTATGTTCACTGGTATCTTTTTCTTTAGGTTAGGGAAATTTTCTTCTATAATTTTGTTAAAGATATTTACTGACCCTTTAAGTTGGAAGTCTTCACTTTCTTCTATTCCTATTATCCTTTGGTTTGGTCTTTTCAGTGTGTCCTGGATTTCCTGGATGTTTTGGGTCAGGAACTTTTTGCATTTTGCATTTTCTTTGACTGTTGTGCCAATGTTGTCTATGGTATCTTCTGCGCCTGAGATTCTCTCTTCTATCTCTTGTATTCTGTTGGTGATTCTTGCATCTATGACTCCTGACTTCTTTCCTAAGATTTCTAACTCCAGAGTTGTCTTTCTTTGTGATTTCTTAATGTTTTCTACTTCCATTTTTAGGTCCTGGATAGTTTTGCTCAATTCCTTCACCTGTTTGTTTATGCTTTCCTTTAATTCCTTAAGGGATTTTTGTGTTTCCTCTTTAAGGACTTCTACTTGTTTACTCGTGATCTCCTGTAATTCTTTATGGGATTTTTTTGTTTCCTCTTTAAGGGCTTGTACCTCTTTACCTGTGTTCTCCTGTATCTCTTTAAGGGAGTTATTCATGTTCTTCTTAAATTCCTCTAGCACCATTGTGAGATATGACTTTTAGGTACAAATCTTGCTTTTCCAGTGTTTTGGGATATCCAGGACTTGCTGTGGTGGGAGTACTAAGTTCTGATGAAGCCAAGTCATCTTGGTTTCTGTTGGTAAGATTCTTGTGTTTGCCTTTTGCCATCTGTTGATCTCTTGGTGTTAGATGTTCTTGCTGTCTCTGACTAGAGTTTGATCCTCCTGTGGATCTGTAAGCTGGTATCAGCACTTCTGGGAGTTCAGCTCTCCTCTGGTAAAACCCAGGTGCAGATGGTTATAGATCACTTGTCTGTCCTAAGCACACACAAGTCTGTAGTTCAACTCCCAACAATGGTCAGCAGCAGCTGTGAATGACAGTTCAAGGATCTAGCAATTGCTCAGTCCCACAAGGCAAGCAGGCAAAGCAGAACTGTTTTTATTTTTAAAATTTTATATATATGTTCATACCTACAGTTTAAATTGGCTTCCTTCTTTTTTAACATACAGTCCACTTTCCAATTGTTTAATTATTGTTTCCTTACTCATTTCATTCTTTTACTATATATATATATATATATATATATATATATATACATATACAATATATATATACATATACAATATATATATTACAATATATACAATATATACAATATATATACAGTATACAATATATATATATATATATATATATATATATATATATATATATTTAACCTATGATCTTCCATACCATACTCCTTTTTTTTTCTTTTTCCTTCATTATTTTGATTGGAGATTTTCTTTATTTACATTTCAAATGTTTTTCCCTTTCCAGGTTTCCCCTTTGGAAACCCTCTATCCCCCTCCCTCTCCCCTCACGGTTGCCCCCTCCATGGGGCTGCAAATCCCATCAGCAACCTTCAGTCCCTTCTCCAATTCCTCCTCCTCTCTAGCTCAGTCTAATGGTTGCCTGCAAGCTTCCATCTCTGTATTTATCAGGATTTGGCAGAGTCTCTCAAGAGACAGCTATATTAGGAGTCCATCAGCAAGCATTTCGTGGCATCTAGGTTGAGTGGCTGTATATGGAATGGAACCCCAAGTGGGAAAATCTCTGGATGGCCTTTCCTTCAGTCTCTGCTCCTCACTTTGCTCTATATTTCCTCCTGTGAGTATTTTATTCACCTAGCTAAAAAGCATGGAAGCATCCATATTTTGGTCTTCCTTCTTACGGTCTGTGAATTGAATTTGAGTATTCCGAACATTTGGGCTAATATCCAGTTATCAGTGAGTATATACCACGTGTTGTTCCTTTGTGACTATGTCACTTCCGTCACAATGATATTATAAGTTCCATCCATTTGCCTAAGAATTTCATGAAGTCCTTGTTTTTAATAGTGGAGTAGTATTCCATTGTGTAAACATATCACATTTTCTGTATCCACCCTTTGTTGAGAGACATCTGGGTTCTTTCCAGCTTCTGGCTATTATAAATATGGCTGCTATGAACATAGTGGAGCTTGTGTCCTTATTACATGTAGGAGCATCTTCTGAGTATATGTTCAGGAGTGGTATAGCTGGGTCCTCAGGTAGTATTAATTTCCTGAGGAACCACCAGACTAATTTCCAGAGGGGTTATACCAGCTTGCAATCCCTCCAGCAATGGAGTAGTGCTCCTCTTTCTCCACATCCTTGTCAGCATCTGCTGTTAACTGAGTTTTTCATCTGTGCCATTCTGACTAGTGTGAATTGGAATATCAAGGTTGTTGTGATTTGCATTTTCCTTATGACTAAGGATGTTGAACATTTCTTTAGGTGCTTCTCAGGAGTTCTAGCCTGTTGACACTGTTGCTCTCCCCATGGGGCTGCAAATCCCATCAGCAACCTTCAGTCCCTTCTCCAACTCCTCTGTCAGGGAACTCCTAGCTCAGTCCAATGGTTTGAGTTTCCTCAGTTGAGAATTCTCTGTTTAGCTCTGTTCCCCATCTTTTAATAAGGTTTTTGGTTCTCTGGAGTCTATGTTCTTGAGTTCTTTGTATATATTGGCTATTAGCCATCTAGGAGGTGTAGGACTGGTAAAGATCTTTCCCCAATCTGTTAGTTGCCATTTTGTCCTATAGATAATGTCCTTTGCCTTACAGAAGCTATACAATTTTATGAGGTCCCAATTGTTGATTTTTGATCTTAGAACATAAGCCATTGGTTCACGAACTTTTTTCCCTGTGCCCATGTGTTTGAGACTTTTCCCCACTTTCTCTTTTATTAGATTCAGTGTATCTGTTTTTTTTGTAGAGGTCCTTGATCCACTTGGACTTGAGTTTTTTATAGGGAGATAAGAATAGATCAATTTGCATTCTTCTACATGTTGACTGCCAGTTGAACTAGCACTATTTATTGAAAATGCGGTCCTTTTTTTCCCCACTGGGTGGTTTTATCTCCTTTTTCAAACATCAAGTGACCATAGGTTTGTGGATTCATTTCTGGGTCCTCAATTCTATTTCATTCATCTACTTGCCTGTTACTATACCAATACCATGGAGATTTTATCCCTATTGCTCTATAGTACAGCTTAAGGTCAGGAATGTTGATTTTCCCAGAAGTTCTTTTATTGTTGAAAACAGTTTTGGCTATTCTGTGTTTATTATTTTTCCAAATCAATTTGAGAATTGATCTTTCTAACTCTATGAAGAATTGAATTGGAATTTTGATGGGAATTACATTGAATCTGTAAATTGCTTTTAGCAAGATGGCCATTTTTGGTATATTAATCTTGCCAATCCATGAGCATAGGAGAACTTTCCATCTTCTGAGATCTTCTTTGATTTTTTTCTGAGACTTAAAGTTCTTTCCCTTGCTTAGTTAGAGTCACACCAAGGTATTTTATATTATTTATGACTATTGTGAAGGGTATTGTTTCTCTATTTTCTTTCTCAGCCTGTTTATCCTTTGTGAAAAGGAAGACTAATGATTTGTTTGAGTTAATTTTATATCCACCAACTTTGCTGAATTTGTTTATCAGGTTTAGGCATTCTCTGGAGGAGTTTTTGGTCATTTAAGTATACTACCACATCATCTGCAAATAGTGATATTTTGACTTCTTCCTTTCTAATTTGTATCCCTTTGTTCTCCTTTTGTTGTCTAATTGTACATGCTAGAACTTCAAGTACTATATTGAATAGATAGTGAGAAATAGGGCAGCCTTGTCTAGTCACTGATTTTAATGGGATTGCTTTAAGTTGCTCTCTATTTAGTTTGATGTTGGGTACTGGTTTGCTATATATTGCTTTTACTATGTTTAGATATGGGCCTTGAATTCCTGATCTTTTCAAGACTTTTAACAAGAAGGGATGTTGAATTTTTTTTTCAAATGCTTTTTCAGTATCTAATGAAATGATTGTGCATTTTTTCCCTTTGAGTTTGCTTATGTAGTGGAGTACATTGATGGATTTCTGTATATTGCACCATCCTTGCATCTGTTAGGTGAAGCCTACTTAATCATAGTAGGCTGATCATTTTGATGTATTCCTGGATTCTGTTTGTGAGAAATTTATTGAGTATTTTTTGCATCAATATTCATAAGGAAAATTAGTCTGAAGTTCTCTTTCTTTGTCAGGGCTTTTTGAGGTTTTGGTATTAGTGCAATTGTGGCTTCATAGAACAAATTCGATAGTATTCATTCTATTTCTATTTTGTGGAATATATTGAAGAGTATTGGTATTCAGTTTTCTTTGAATGTCTGACAGAATTTTTCACTAAACCTTTTTGGTCCTGGCATTTTTTGGTTGGGAGACTTTTAATGACTTCTTATATTTCTTTAGGGATTATGGAACTGTTCATATGGTTTATTTGATCCTTATTTAACTTCAGTATTTTATTTTTGTCTAGAAAATTGTCCATTTCATCCAGAATTTCCAGTGTGTTGAGTGTAGGCTTTTGTAGTAGAGTCTGATGATTTTTTTTTTAATTTCCTTAGTTTCTGTTATCTCCCTTTTCAGTTCTGATTTTGTTAATTTGTATACTGTCTCTGTGCCCTATGGTTAGTTTGGCACGCTATACTCTTTTGACTAGAAGACCTCAATTGTAATATAAGGATGGTTTGTTACTCCTAAAATATCCATCTACTATATTGGGCATATTTGGTATGACAATTTGATATTGTAGAATACAGGGTCCATAACTGGATGGTATTACTGATGATATTTCTATCCACAGCAGCATGAACACTCCCTTCAAGCTCTGTGTTCTAATGAACAGCAAAGAATAAACTTGTTATGTGAATTCAGCTTAATTTTCCTTTATTCTGTAGCTAAAATTCGTACTAACATCAAAAATCTCTCCTGTTTTCCTACACCAAACCCAACACTTTCCATGGCAAAGAGGCACTTGTTGACAAGTATCTGGTGTGGCAACTTCTTCCGAGGTTCAGACAGCAACTGACCAATGCAGATGTGGATGCTTGGAGCCAACCACCAGACTGAGCTCAGGGAGAGCTGGTGAAAGGACTGGAGGAACTGAGAGGGATTGTAACCCCATGGGAAGAACATTAGCTGGATGGACCACCCAGTGTTCCCAAGGACTAGACCACCAACCAAGGAGTATACAGGGAGGGATCCATGACTCCAGATATATATGTAACTGAGGACGGCCTTGTCTGACATCAATGGGAGAGGAGACTCTTGGTCCTGTGGCAGCATGATGCCCCACTATATGGGGATGCTGGAGGGGTGAGGCAGGAGAGGGTGGATGGGTGGAGGGATTACCATCATACAGGAGAAGGAGACGGAAGAAAAAGGGGTTGTAGGATGAGGGTCTAGTGGAGGGGTAACCAGGAAGTGGGAAACCATTTATTTATCATGGTATGATTAATTTAATTTAAAAAGTAATATCTCTCTATAGTATAGTATTCAATCAGTTAGTAAACACTTTATCCAAATTTTATCATATCTAAACAATTATCTAAATTTTATATTTATTGCTATGAAACAAGTTTTAACAGATTGAAAAATATAAAAGAACTTATTATTTCTTAATAAACCATAGAAAAGAAAAGCCAAAATCAGCCAAAGAAACTAAAGAAAATATATAAAAGTGTGATGATTGAGCAAAACACTTTAATTTATGACTGGACAATGGAATAAATAGGCAATAGTACAAAAATTCCTAGAATAAATGAAAATAAAAATATAACTTGGCAGGATCTTTAGAATACAATAAATACAGTTCCCACAACAAATGTTATAGCTATGAGTGTTTATTTTTATAAAAATAGATCTGTCTTACTCTTAATCCTCCTTACAAAAGTTTTTCCTTAAAGCAGGAACTTATTAAAGTCATGACTCATAGTCAGTAAAATGCTGAGAATAAGTGAGTTTTCAGGCTTCAAGTATAAATGGGATTTCTATATTATTTCTTCCAAGGTTCAGGGACTGTTTTGAATGAGGATGGAGTATGTAAGGGCCAGAGAATGGGTAAGAGTCCTATAAGGGCCAGAGAATGGGAAGGAGTCCTATGAAAATTTGAACAGGACATGTCTATTGCACTCATTAACTCACTCCAATGGTGACTATCTTCACAAGACTGGGTCCATCAATATATCATAATGGAGGTGGGGAAGTGTCCATGAGAACCCATCACTCACTGAGGATCTACAGAAAATTTATATTTGATTGAGATGAGAAAATCATATTCCTCAATAGTAGTCATCATTAAGAAATTGCCCTTGCTCAATCAAATAAACCCCAACCATGCTCGTGAATGTAATTCTAATTGAATATGCTGGTTCAAAACAAAATAAATCATATAGACATGCAAACAGGAGAAGGACTTGCTAAGAAAAAAAGTTTCTTAGAGAGTGAGAACAGAGAACATAATAAAGGATAATATAATCAAAGTACATAGTGTATATGTAATAAAAATGTAAAAACAATTATAAAAAGTAAAAATATGTATGAGAATATATAAATAAAACAAGATCTACCATATTATTCAGCAATACCACCCCAAATGTACACTTCTGAGAATCACAGGAACTGTCCATAAGAATTATCTAAATACTTATGCTGTAACACACTATAATAATCCTTGTATCATGCTGGCTCTCAACAACAGCTGGATGAGAAAGTCTGGCCTTGGTGCACAATATAGTATTCTACCGATATTAGAAAGACCTAGGTCTCTTGTTTATTACTGATACAAAGTGCATGTTAATGAAGACCATCAAGTTAAGTAAAATAAGCCAAATTCAGAAAATAAAGTATCATTTTTACAGACATATGTGAAATTGAGAGAAAAACAAACACAAGGAGACTCTTAGGTAAGAATATCATAACCAACAGCAGGGAGAATGAAGATAAGCACAAATTATGTAACAAGAAGAAAGAGAAGAAGCTAAGATGATCATATTATATACAAACAATCACAACATATGCAACCATTGTTTATCTAATATACACTAATGCAATTAATTCAAAAAAGTAAATTGTGAAAAATAAAGCTTGTCCTGTAATGAATTAAATATAAAGGAAATATCAATAGTAAAAATAATTCAAAGAAGGAACTGGTAGACATGGGGCTTAGCAAATGGTACTATTATGTGAACTGAAACTGCATAAGCTCTGACCACATTGACATGATATTGGCCTTGTTCTCATGACCTGGACAGCATTAAATTACCACTATCATAAATGCTAATAAAAATTATCTAAGTCAAATATTTCCAAGGCGATCTGGCAATAAGAATGTGTACTAAGTGGAGATTCATATGGAAAGCCAACTTTAAAATCTCAGTTATCTGAAAAAAAAATCAAGGTCAGTTAATTTTCAGATAAGTGGTTGCTGGTTTCTACAAACTGCCTTATCTGTCAACAATAGTTAAAACTCACTTCTTAAATAACAATGAACATGCAAAGTCCTTTGCAGATGCAATACATACAAACTAAGTGACTTTATCCAGAACAGTAAATAATCCCCTGAAATTCTAGGTTATGTGGATTCCCTAATGAAAAAGTCCCTTGCATATGGAGAGGTAATTGATTCACTCACAAATTTTTATTTAAAAAAATTTAGATGGGTGAGTGTTCCTGTCACTCCGCTAGGGACCATGTTTATCTCTTGGAAGTAGTCTCTTCAGGTTCTATCTCCCTGCTGTTAGGTTTTTCTGCTAATGTCATCCCCATTGGGTCCTGGGACCCTCTACTATCCACGGATTCTGGGATTTTCTAGAGGCTTCCCAAAAACCCCACCCTCACTGCTACAACTTTCTATGCATTCTCCTGGCCCTCTAGACTTCTTTCCTGTCTCTTCACATGCCTGGTCCTGACTGACTTTTTTTCTATCCTATCCCCTTTCCCACCCAGGTCCCTCCCTTCCTATGCCTTCTTTAATTATTTTGTTCCCTCCTCTAAATGATTTTGAAGCATCCACATTTTAGCCTTCCTTCTTGTTAAGCTTTATATGGACTTTCAGTTGTATCATGACTATGTTGAGCCTTTAGGCTAATATACACTTATCAGTGAGTACATACCATGTATGTCCTTTTGGATGTGGGTTACTTCACTCAGGATGATATTTTCTAATTCCATCTATTTGCGTATTAAGTCTGTGAAGTCATCATTTTTAATAGCTGAGAAGTATTCCATTATGTAAATATAGTACATTTTCTGTATCCATTCATCCATTAAGGGACATCTGGGTTGTTTCCAAGTTCTGGCCATTATAGATAAGGGTGCTAGGAACATAGTTGAACATGGTGTCCTTGTTATATGTTGAAACATATTTTGGATATATGCTCAGGAGTAAGATAGCTGGGTTTTCAGGTAGGGCTGTTTCTAATTTTCTGATTAACCACCAGATTGATTTGCAAATTCCTTGTACCAGCTTGCAATCCCTCCAGAAATGGAGGAGTGTTCCTGTTTGTCCACATCTTCACCAGCATCTGCTATTGCCTTAGCCATTCTGATTGGTGTGATGTAGAATATTTTGACTGTTTTGACTTGCATTTTTCTGATGACTAAGGAAGTTGAACATTTCTTTAGGTACTTCTTTATTCCAGATTCCTAAATAAAGAATTGTTTCTTTAGCTCTGCACCCTATATGAAATTGGATAATTTGGTTTTCTGGAGTTTAACTTCTTGAGTTCTTTGTATACTTTAGAAATTACTCCTCTATCTGATGTAGGTTGTTTCCCATTCTGTAGGGTGTCATTTTGTAGTATTGACAGTGTACTTTGCCTTACAAAAACTGTTCAGTTTCATGAGGTCCCATGTTTCAGTTGTTGAACTTAGAGCCTGAGTCATTGGTTTTTCTCTTAAGCAAATTTTCCCCTGTGCTGGTATATACAAGGCTTTCCCCCAATTTATCTTTTATTAGATTAAGAATCTCTAGTTTTATGTGGAAGTCCTTGATCCATTTAAACTTGAGCTTTGTACCAGGAGATAAAAAATGGATCATTTTGTATTGTTTTACATGCACTACTTAGGCCAGCATCATAGGAAATGCTGTTATTTTTCCACTGTATGGCTTTGGTTTTACTTTTTAAAGATCAAGTGACCATAGGTGTATGGGTTTATTTCTGGGACTTTAATTCTATTTCATTGATCTACCTCTCTGTCTCTGAACTAACACCATGAGGTTTTTGCTCTGTAGTATAGCTTGAGGTAAGGGATGGTGATTCCCCTAGAAGTTCTTTTATTGTTGAGAATTGTTTTCACCAACTTTGTTTTTTTCTAATTCCAGATGAAGCTGAGAATTGCTCTTTCTATCTCTGTAAAGAATTGAGTAGGAATTTTAATTGGGGTTGCATTGAATCTTCATATTGCCTTTGATAAGATGGCCATTTTTACTACGTTAATTCTACCAATCCATGAGCATGGAAGATCTTTCCACCTTCTGAGGTCTTTTTCCATTTCCTTATTCAGGGATTGTTCTTGTTATGTAAGTCTTTCACTTGACTGGTTAGAGTTATGCCAAGAGTCTTCATATTATTTCTGACTATTGTAAAGGATGTTGTTAATTAATTTCTTAAAGGTTGTTGTTAATTAATTTCTCAGCATACATATCCTTTATGAAAAGAAAAGCTGTTAGTGTATTTGAGTTAATTTTATATCCAGAAACATTGCTGAAGTTGTTTTTCAGAATTTAGAATCCTTTGGTAGAATGTTTGGTGTTGCTTATATATACTATCATATCATCTGCAAACAGTGATATTTTGACTTCTTCCTTTCCAATTTGTATCCCTTTGACCTTTTTGTTGTCTAATTGCTCTAATTAGATCTTCAACTACTATGTTGAATAAATAGGAAAAGAGTGGGAAGACTTGTCTTGTCCCTGATTTTAGTGGGACTGTTTCAAGTTTCTCTCCATTTAATTTTATGTTGGTTGTTGGTTTGTTGTATATTCTCTTAATATGCTTAGTTATGTGCTTGAATTCCTGATCTTTCCTAGAATTTTATCATGAAGGGGTGTTGAATTTTGTCAAATGCTTTCTCAGCATATAATAAAATGATCATGTGCTTTATTTTTCTTAGAGTTTGTTTATATATTGGATTATGATGAAAGATTTTGATATATTAAACCATTCCTGCATTCCTGGGATGAAGATTAATTGATGGTGGTAAATGATCATTTTGATATGTTCTTGCATTCTGTTTGCAAGAATTTTATTGAGCATTTATGCATTGATATTCATAAGTGAAATTGTTCTGAAGTTCTATTTCTTGGTTGGGTCTTTGTATGACTTAGATATCAGAATGACTGAGGTTTCATAGAATGAATTAGGTAGTATTCCTTCTGTTTCTATTTTGTGGAATACTTTGACAAGTATTGATATTAGGTCTCCTTTAAGTTCTGATAGAATTCTACATTAAAAACAAATGATCTTTGGCTTATTATTATTATTATTATTATTATTATTAGTAGTAGTAGTAGTAGTAGTAGTAGTAGTAGTAATAGTAGTATTAGTAGCAGCAGTTAGTAGTATTTTGGTTGGGAGACTTTTAATGACTACTTTTAGTTCCTTAAGGGTTTGGGGATGGTTTATGTAGTTTACCTGATCCTCATTTAACTTTTGTACTTCCTATCTGTCTAGAAAAATTATCTATTTCATCTAGATTTTCCTGTTTGGTTGAGTATAGGATTTTGTGGTAGAATATGATGATTTTTTTTAAATTTCCTCAGTTTCTGTTGTATCTCTCATTTTTCAATTCTGACTGTGTTAATTTGGATATTGTCTTTGTCCCCTTGAGTTAGATTGGCTATGAGTTAATTTTTCTTGTATATTTTTTCAAAGAACCAGCTCTTAGTTTTGTTGATTATTTATATAGTTCTCTTTGTTTCTAATTGGTTGATTTCTGGTAGGAGTTTGATTATTTCCTGATGCCTATTGCTAATGGATGTGTTTTCTTTTTCTTGTAGAGCTTTCAGATGTGTTCTTAGGTTGCTAGTGTTGGATCTCTCCAATTTCTTTATGAGGGTACCCAGTGCTATGAATTTTCCTCTTAGCACTCCTTTCTTTCTTTCTTTCTTTCTTTCTTTCTTTCTTTCTTTCTTTCTT
>JADRCD010188782.1:3172-13937 GCA_019843815.1 Montemys delectorum | reverse complement strand
TTTCTTTCTTTCTTTCTTTCTTTCTTTCTTTCTTTCTTTCTTTCTTTTTGTTTGTTTTTTTTTTGTTTTGTTGTTTTTGTTTTTTTTTGGTTTTCTTAATAAGGTATTTTCTTTATTTACATATAAATTTCTCCTCTCCCAGTTTCCCCTCCAAAAAACAAACAAACAAACAAAAACAACAAGAACAAACTCCTGTTGCTTCCCCCATCCCCATGCCTGCCACCCCACCCTCTCCCACTTATTGGCCCTGGCATTCACCTATAATGGGGCACAGAACCTTAACAGGGCCAAGGACCTCTCCTCCTATTGATGATCAACTTTGCAATCCTCTACTATACACACGCTGCCAAAACAATCAATCCCACCTTGGTTGGCGGTTGGGTCCCTGGGAGCTCTGAGGGTACTAGTTAGTTTGTATTGTTGTTCATCCTAAGGGGCTGCAAACCCTTCAGCTCCATAGAACCTTTCTCTAACTTCTTCATTGGGGACCGTGTACTCAGTTCAATGAATGGCTGTGAGCCTCTACATCTGTATTAATCAGGTATTGTCAGAGCCTCTCAGGAGATAGCTATATTTAGGCTGGCTAGTCCATCCTTCAGTCTCTGCTTCATAGTTAATCTCTGCAACTCCTTCCATGGGTATTTGATTCCCCCTTTTAAGAAGGAATGAAATGTACACCTTTTGATCTTCCTTCTTCTTAAGTTTCTTGTGGTTTGTGGGTTGTTCTTCCTGTATTCTGAATTTCTGGGCTAATAACCACTTATCAGAGAGTGCATACCATGTGTGTTCTTTTGTGATTGGGTTACCTCACTCAGGATGATACTCTCCAAATCTATCCATTTCCCTAAGAATTTCATAAATTCATTGTTTTTAATAGCTGAGTAGTACTCCATTGTGTAGATGTACCACACTTTCTGTATCCATTCCTCTGTTGAGGGACATCTGCGTTGTTTCCAGTTTCTGGCTATTATAAATAAGGCTGCTATGAACATGGTGGAGCATGTGCCCTTATTACATGTTGGAGCATCTTCTGGGTATATGTCCAGGAGTGGAATAGCTGAGTCCTCTGGTAGAACTATGTCCAATTTCCGGAGGAACCGCCACACTGATTTCCAGAGTGGTTGTACCAGTTTGCAATCCCAACCAGCAATTGTGTCCCATTAGTTTGATTATGCTATTCCTATTTTTTTTGTTAAATTCTAGAAAGTTTTTAACTTCTTTCTTAATTTCTTCCCTGATAAAATTATCTTTGAGTAGAGAGTTATTCAGTTTCCATGGGTATGTGGGTTTTCTTTTGGTTTTGTTGGTATGAAGATCATCCTTAGTCCATGGTGATCTGATAGAATGCTTGGGATTATTTCAATTTTCTTTGGTCGGTTGAGGCTTACTTTGTGACCAATTATAATCAACTTTGGAGAGAGTACCATGAGGTGCTCAGAATAAGGTATATTCTTTTGTTTTAGGGTAAAATGTTGTGTAGATATCTGTTGAATACATTTGGTTCATAACTTCTGTTAGTTTTACTGTGTCTCTGTTTAGTTTCTCTTTCAATGACTTATCCATTGTTGAGTGGGGTGGTGAAGTCTTCCAGTATTATTGTGTAAAGGCCAATATGTGTTTTAGCTTTAGTAAAATTTCTTTTACAAAATTAGGTGCCCTTTTATTTGGGGAATAAGTGGTCAGATTTGAGAGTTCATCTTGGTAGACTTTTGTTTTGATGAGTAACAAGTGTTTTTTTCCCCATTTCTTTTGAAAACATTTGGTTTAAAGTG
Source organism: Montemys delectorum (assembly GCA_019843815.1). Taxonomy (NCBI): domain Eukaryota; kingdom Metazoa; phylum Chordata; class Mammalia; order Rodentia; family Muridae; genus Montemys; species Montemys delectorum. The sequence continues at coordinate 12,165 of JADRCD010188782.1, read as the reverse complement.
CTTTTAACTGGATATTACAATGGTTTCTTCTGCTTGTTTCTTGGAACTCTTTATTTGGAAAATTTGTTTCAGCCTTTTAGTTTGAGACAGTGTCTGTTTTTGTCACTGATGTGCGTTTCCTGCATGCAACAACATGCTGGGTCCTATCTATGTATCCAGTCTGGTAACCTATGTCTTTTTATTGGGGAAATGCATTCATTGATGTTGAGAGAGATTAAAGACCAATGAATGTTAGTGACTGTTATTTTTGTTGTTTGTGGTGCTATATTGTTTGTGTGGTTCTTCTCTTTTGGGTTTGTTGTGGGATGTTTAATTTCTTGGTTTTTCATGGTGTAGTTTCCCTATTTATATTGTAGATTTCTTTCTTTTATCCCCTGCAGGGTTGGATTAATGAAAAGGTATTGTATAAATTTGGTTTTGTAATGGAATATCTTGGTGTCTCCATTAATGATGATTGAGAGTTTTGTTGGTTATAGTAGCCTGTGTTGGCATTTGTGTTCTCTTATGGCCTTTATGACATCTATACAAAATCTTCTGGGTTTTTGAGTCTCTGTTGAAAATTTTGGTGTAGTTCTTATAGGTCTGCCTTTATATAGTAATTGGCCTTATCCCCTGATCTAATCAATATTCTTTCCTTCTTCTGTGCGTTTAGTGTTTTGATTATTTATTATGTGACTATTGCAGTAAATATTAAAAAAGAACATGCCAAATCTCCCTGCTCCTACTCCTTTCAACTCACCAACTCTCCCACCCTGCCCGGCCAGAGGACTCCCACCAGGTGCTCTCAACGCGGGGGTCTCACCCCACTAACTTTCCAGAATTCTCCAGTGCCCAACCCCACCCACAATGAGTTACTTTTGCTACCATGCAACATCCCACATATCCCATAGTCAGCCATCACAACACTCAGTTACCTGGTAGAATTAAAACTCTTAAAGCTTGTAGCTTGCCAATCAAATTTATGGATCAATAAAATCACAATTTATAAGATGCCAATGCAAGAGTTTCAGAGCCAATTGATAGTGATAAAGCTTTATCATATTTATTCTAACTTGATGATATTATCATGTCAGCCTTCATTCTCCTTTCTTCTCCTCTCTGAGATGCTCTCTGTATCTGCAACTCTTAGCTCCACCTCCCTTTTCCATGTCCAATCACAGGCCTCTTCTGCATTAATGTATTTGGACAGGGAAAAATCCTGCAAAATGTGACAGGAAGAATTTCTTTTCTGGTTGAATCTATTTGATATTCTCTAGGCTTTTTGTAAGTTTATGACCATCTATTTCTTTACAATAGGGAAGTTTTTTTTTTGATTTTGTTGAAGATGTTTCTGACCCTTTGCATTGGAAATCTTCTCTCTCTTCTATTCCTATCTTTCTTAGGTTTGATTTTGTCATTGTTTCCTGAATTTCTTGGATGTTTTGGGTTGAGAGAGCCTTTTGAACTTTGTATTTTCTTTGATTCTTGTCTCATTATCTTCTATAGTATCTTCTACACTTGAGATGCCCTTTTCTATTTTTTGTGTTCTGTTTACAATACTTCGATTTGTTATTCCAGATCTCTTGGCTAAGCTTTCCATCTCTGAAGTTGCCTCTCTTTGTGATTCCTTTATTGTTTCTAATTCTATTTTTAGATTTTGGACACTTTTGTTCAATACCATCACCTATTTGATTGTGTTTCTCTGTACTTCTCTAAGGGATTCATGTGTTTCCTCTTTATGGGTTTCTATCTTTTACCTGTGTTCTCCTGTATTTCTTTTAGGGAGTTATTTATATCCTCCTTCAGATCCTCTATGATATTGATGCAATGAGATTTTAGGTTGGATATCCTAACAGATATGTTAGGCTATCCAGGGCTTGCTATGATGAGAAAACTAGGTTGTGATAGAGCCACACAGCATTGGTTTCTGTTGCATATATTTTTTGCTTGCCTATGACCATCTGTTTATCTCAGATTTTAACTAGCATTGCTGCCTGTTACTAGATTCTGTACCTCCTGTGAACCTGTGAGCCTAACTGTGAAGGAGCTCCTTGGAGTCAAACTCTCTCTGCATGTAGGAAGATGTCTGTAGCACTGCCTCTGCCCAGGGCTGAAATTTGGGCCAGAGGAAGATATGTCTTTACTGGACAGGGCAGATAGGGTATACCTCTGATGGGTCCTGTGGGGGTCAGGTATTGGGGCAGGTTTCTTTGTCTCTCCTATGACCCTGTTTGTATCTGAACACCAGAAAGTCAAGCTGTCTCAATGTGGGAGGGATCTGGAGCTCTGGCTTTTTCCTTGGCCATCCACTATATGTTACTTAATGGTTAATAATTTTAGCTTTGCGTGCCATTGGTCAGGTTTAAGAAACTGAAAAATAAAATATAAAATGAAAATAAAACATTAAAATAAAGGATAAAACACAATCCAGCTGATATTTTCTTGTATAGTTTATTGTTTATAGTATATGCCTCTTAATATTATAGAATCATTCTTCTCATTAAGATATATCTCACTAAAAATTTTATAAATACAATATTGAGAATACAATTGATAAACAAAAATATCTGTTAACATTTCTACTCTTTGGAACTAATAAAAATGAGTATACATACAACTGTATAATGCAATTACATCATTATAAGAAAAGATTTGGTCATTCTATTCACTGTGGGGCTTAGAAAATGGAATCTCTGGCTCAATTATACCTGGAACTTTGGTTCTCAAAAGCATGCCAGTAATTCTTAAAAATTAGTCTCTAAGGATGACCACAGGTTAGATTATTCACAGCACCCTTATATAAATTTATCTAGAATTATTAGGTAAAAAGACATAGACTTTTCTACTTGGACTTATAGAATTTACTAGAACTCATTTGACCAATACCTTCTGTGGGACCTTGTACTCTAACAAGATCTGAATAAAACCTTTCAGCTCACTTGATTTATCTTCCAACTTAAAGAAAATGAATACACAGATATTTGGAAATAACAAGGAAATCCGTACTTCAGAAGCATTCATTTCCTTAAACCCATGTCCTCTTTTATTTTTGAAAAATATTCAAAGTTGTCAAAATTTTAGCCTTATGATATTAAAAAGTCTGTGATTGTTGCTTCCTAAATAATTTGACTCACAGTAAGTATTGTGAAGGTAGAAGGTCTTAGAACAGTCAAAAATGACACAAGGCATTTACTCTAAGACTATTTATATACACTAAGTTTACAGCATTGACAAGAACTGTCAAGATTTCTGTTAAAGGAATGTGTTAATGACATGAGATTCTAAAAGTCATTGTCATATTTTAAAAGTGAAATTTTTGAAGAATTTTGACTTTGAATTGTTGGGGCATGAGATTATCTCTGGATCATGAATTGGTATTTTATTAAAGGAGCCCAGGAGACGTCTGTAAAAAATGACATTTATTTGTAACCAGATATAAATCACATTTGGAGAAAAAGAGGAGCAAATGCTACATTAAAATGATTTTCTAAATTTATTTTTCTGTTTAGTAAGAGTTTTGGTTAAGTTTCAAAAGATAATTATAGAGATCAATACAGAATCACGAATATGCTCTGCAGTGAAACTATGTATACATAAAATCAAGAAGCATTTGTGATAGCAATTTAATATTTCTCAATAGTAATTGATATTTCTATAACTGTTCCTCTTTGAAAATAGTATTATATATTCTATTGAAAATATAATAATCTATGATTTTTATTACATAATAATCAAGTATCATTCTTCTGTTTTGGCAATCTAGAAATAATATTTGTAACAATAGAAATAATTATGAAAATAAAGAAATATGCATAAAATATTTTATTGAGATTTACTTGACCTAAGTGTCATTTTAATTTCATTTTAGGGTAGGTCACAATGAATATCTTGAATTATACGACTAAGCCTGATTTCATCCTCATGGGACTGACAGATTCCAAGGAAGTTCAGCTGGTACTATCTGTGCTTTTTCTCCTGATATACCTGGTCACTGTTCTGGGGAATACAGGCATGATACTGATCATTCGTTTAGATGTCCAACTTCATACTCCAATGTATTTTTTTCTCACCTACCTGTCATTCCTTGACCTCAGTTATTCAACTGTCATCACACCCAAAACTTTAGAAAACCTACTGACTTCCACCAAGAACATTTCCTTCATGGGATGCTTCACTCAAATGTACTTTTTTGTCCTTTTGGCAGCTACTGAGTGTTTCCTTCTATCTTCAATGGCCTATGATCGGTATGTAGCTATCTGTAATCCTCTACATTATTCAGTAATTATGTCCAAAAGATTCTGCAGTGCCCTCATTACTGGGTCATATGTGTTTGGGACGGTGGATTCAACTGTCAATATGTTATGCATGGGTACACTGGATTTCTGCAACTCCAATGTCATCCATGACTTTTTTTGTGATACATCCCCACTTATAGCCCTCTCATGCAGCAACACACATGATATCGAATTCATTATATTCATTTTTGCTGGTTCCACTCTACTCTTGTCCCTTATCACAATATCTGTATCTTACGTGTCTATTCTCTCTACCATTTTGAAGATCAATTCCACTTCAGGAAAGCAAAAGGCCTTCTCAACTTGTGCCTCTCACATCCTGGCAGTTACCATATTTTATGGAACTATGATCTTCACTCATTTAAAATCAAATAAGTCTTTCTCCTTGGGAAAGGATCAAGTGGCTTCTGTGTTTTACACCATTGTGATTCCCATGCTAAACCCACTCATTTATAGTCTCAGAAACAAAGAAGTAAAATGTGCTATTAATAGAATTATAAAGAAAAGAGAAAAACATCTGGACTACTAAGTTAACAATTATCCCAAAGGTTGATTTTCCTTTGTTCACATTATCCCCTTGGCTTCTCTGCCTTAAAAATTAAAAAAAAAAAAAAACAAAAACAAAAACAAAAAACAAAAAAATTGCATTTTCTTATATTTGGGGAGTTTTCATTATACAGAACTTAATTGAAATTATTAGAAATTAATTTTGTATAGTCCATATAATTAAATGTCCATTTTATTATGATCAAAGTGTCCACTATGTCAGACAAGATCCTCTTATGATATGAAATAACTAAATTCACAGGGTATTTAACCTCCAATTCATCAGCAACAGAGAATAAGAATTCCAGAATAATGTGGTAAGATAATATGTAAAACTATTTGAGAATATAATAATAAATGTCATAATTTAATATTGTAACACTTACATTTTTGCCATATTTTAATGTACATTGCTTTACATAAAACGATCATTACATGTATGTGAAGGCTATTGATTGATGTTTTAGAAATAATTTTCAGTTAAACTGAATAACAAACACAATTATCTGAAAAACTTCAGTACTTCGAAATTTAAATTCAAACCAAATTATTAAAATAGAATTAAGTTATATTCAAATATTGTTGGCAACTAAAATACTTACATTTTAACCAATAGTCACACTGTAACAGTTATTGACATTCTAGCACATGTTCTTATTTGTCTAATAATGTGAATAAATACATTTCTATGACAAAGACACAAAGTTCTTGCTATTTTCTCCACACTCTGCTTCAGCTCTTTCATTCATCTAAGTGGTTTACGGACTTTTGTAAGTAGTACACAATTTTATATAAAAAAGTAAATTTCTTTTGTTATCTTAGTCAATTCACATTGTCAGTGACTGTATATTCAGTACACTATTCTCATCTTGCATTGTTTCAAATATGATATATTGTAAATTTATCAATTCAGAGATGTGCATAATTCAATATTCTTCTGTATAAGTTTGTGGGAAATGTTTTAGAAACACAATCACTTTGAAAATAGGATGAACAACAATTACTAACTAGTACCCTCAGAACTCCCAGGGACCCAACCACCAATCTAGGACTAAACAGGGTGGGACTGAATATTCTGACAGCATGTGTATAGTAGAGGATTGAAAATTCGATCAACAATAGGAGGAAAGGACCTCGGCCTTGTGAAGGTTTTGTGCCCCAGTGTAGGAGAATGCCAGGGCCAATAAGTGGGAGAGGGTGGGGTGGCAGGCATGGGGAGGGGGGAGGCAAAAGGGGTTTGTTCTTGTTGTTTTTGTTTGTTTGTTTGTTTTTTGGAGGGGAACTTGGGAAAGGGAAAATTTACATGTAAATAAAGAAAATATCTAATAAAAAAAGAAAAGAAAAAAAGAATAAAAAAGAAAAATATCAAAAATTTACTTATTCATTGCCCTTGTTCTGATTAATTATTAGTTATTTAAAATAAAATTTTAAGATAAGTGATCTGTGAAATGCAGTTTTATAGACAAAATACAGTTCTGAGATGACAAAATAATAACAGCAGTTGATATCTATCCTTAGTCTGTCATTAAATGATCCCCTAAAATTCCAAACATGAAGAAAGAAATTGCAGAGAGAATCCTAACATTCATTGATGAAGAATTTGCTTCTGATAAAGTCAGGAAGAGGAGATCCAGTGTCTTAAATTTAATACACACTTGTAAACCTAAATACTCTAATATATTGCCCCAATCTAGCTGTCACTATATGACTTTAATTAAAGAAAATTTGGATATATATGTACATATATATATATATATATATATATGCCAAAGAAAATTTTTAAAAATTAAAAAAACTAGAAAATTGAAAATGTGTAATACAATGATTGGTATACCTCTTATTACATTTAGTTAAGAGATATTTTTGACATAAAATTGACATGGGATTTATATTTGATTACATGTCATAAATATTTTCTTATAGATGAGTAATAGTTCTTTTATTATTATAAATTTATCTTCATAAACTCTTAGTCAAAATTGTCTTTCTTTTATCTAAATATTATTTGAAAAATTGTTCCATTTTCCAAATGTTTAATTTTTGTTTGTAATCTCTAGTATTAAATACTTTAAAACCATTTCAAGCCACTATATATAACTTATGAATTATTGAATTGTATGTCATTATTGACTATTAATGTAAAGCTATATTTTGTTATTGTTTTCTAAATTGATCTGTGTATTTTAATCTAAGTGACAATGTTCTACTTTAGTGGATAATACTCTTACAATTGTTCATGTTTTCTAACTATCACCACTTAATTAAACCTCCTAAATATCTGTATATTCATATACTGTATTGATCCATTGTAAATGTTGACCTTAGCCTATAGCAATCTCATAGGAAATTATTATTAATTGTTTTTTCTTTAGTATCTATGTTGTCCAGAATGTATACATATTCTTATTCTAATTGGTTTATGTCTGTGATTAGAAATAGGAATTAAGTAAACATTTGTGGTTTATTCATTAGTTTATCTTATCACTAAAAACCATTTTTTGTCTCCCTTTATATTTTTCCTCTTTTTTTTTTAATATGTCATGACTCACTGATCCTAGAACTCACCAGTGACACTAGGATAACTGGCCAGCTAGCAACAGCTTTCTTCCTATTTCTGATTCACTAATGTGTAGATAAAGATACACATACCTGGCACAAAGATTTACATGGATAGTAGGATTTATCAGTCCTTCATGCTTACATGGAAAGCAGTTCACACAAAGATACATATGCTGTGCTCTCATATATGATATATTTGGGCTAGCATTACTTTACTGTCAATATTTAGGAAAATTATACCATCCATTTTTTTATAATATCTAACTTGAAGAAAATGATAAGTTATAGTTGAAATAAGACTATCTTCTGACCTTTATAATATATGACAACCCATTTTATAATGTGACTATATAATTATGATTATTGCTCTATTTGAAATACTTCTATTTGTCTTCTAACTTCATTATTATATTCTTGCATGCTCTACTCATATTAGATGCTGAAATAGTCTCAGTGTAAAAGTTTGTATCATTCAAGATTGTTTTAGATATGCTGGATTTTTTTGTTTTTCAATATAAAGTGGAAAATTGTTCTTTCAAGACCTGTAAATTATTGTCTTGGAAGTTTGAAAGTAATTGAATTAAATGTATACATTGCTTTAGTAAGATGGCCAAATTTTACTATGTTAATCTTAGCTATCCATAAGCATGAGATATCTTGCCATCTTCTGTTATTTTCTTCAAATTCTTTCTTCAAACACTTGAAGTTTCTTTCATATAGGTTTTTCATCTTGCATGGTTAGAGTTATACCAACTAATTTTATTTATTTTTTAACTTTTATTGCATTATTATGAGAAAAGTTACATGATTTTCATTTATCTGAATTTGTTAACACATAAAAACATATTTTAAGTAAATAGAATTAAATCACATTCTTGTTTCCCTTTTGTACCACAACTCCTCCAGAGACCCCCTTCAATGCCTACAATATCTTTTTATCATATTCCTTAAAATTTATAAAATATTATAACAATAAAAGTAAGTATTATAAAAGTTGTTTGATATAAAACAACAATCAATTTAACAGTCATGTAGATGCTTACCTACAGCAATAGTGAAAATACGTTTTTCTCAATATAAATTTTAAATAACTCCAAACATATTAACTTTATGTTTCAAAATAATACATCACTACTAGTATTTTCTTAAATGAACATAAATATATAAAGTCTTTTTGTTTTTTTTTTTATTTAGTAGCATTTAAAATCTTGGCTCTTACTGTGGTACAAGCCTAAAATAAGAACAATTTTTATACATTGGATTTCATTGTAATAAGGCTGTACTTCTATGACCCTCACATCACCAAAGGATTTTACCTCCATTGTAGCTAAGCTGAGAGTTGACAGTTCTGCTGCACCAAGAAATGAATGGTAGGCATGATTTTTGGATACAGACTTCCTGCTATGGTCAAAGCTATTTGACTTGAGTGAGTGACTTTATTCTCAGCCCACAGAGAACAGGCTACATTCTTTTAAGAGACGGTGTGTGTATTAAGATGGTTTAACCATAAAGTCATTCACCACTGTTTCAATGAACAATGGTTCTGCTTGGAAGTTGACACAGACACTAGGTAAGGGTAAGAATTTGATTCATTAGCTGTGATAATTTGGAAAA
>JADRCD010188781.1:0-34955 GCA_019843815.1 Montemys delectorum | reverse complement strand
GGAGGTGGAGGTGGAGGTGGAGGAGGTGGAGGTGGTGGTGGTGGAGGTGGTGGAGGTGGTGGTGGTGGTGGAGGTGGTGGAGGTGGTGGTGGTGGTGGAGGTGGTGGAGATGGTGGAGGTGGAGGTGGAGGTGGAGGTGGTGGCACATGCCTTTAATGCCAGCTTTCCTTCATAAGAATTGCCTCTGGCCTGGCAGGGTGGCTCAGGCTTTTAATTTCAGCATTCAGGAGGCAGAGGCAGGTGGATCTCTCAATTCCAGGGCAGCCTGGTTTAGAGAGTGAATGAGGGAGTGAGTTCCAGGACAACCAAAGCTACACAGAGAAACCTCATCTTGAAAAACAAACAACTGAGAGAGAGACAGAGGGAGAGAGACAAGAAAGCAACTCAGGGTGTAGAGATGGCTCTTCAGTCAAGAGTGTATACTGTCAGGTGGCTCAATAACCTGTAATCCTGCTCAAAGGGGCTCTGATACCTGACTTCCATAGGCACCAGCACTCACACGTGCACATACCCACATACACATAAAACTAATTGTTAAAAAAGCAGCAAAGAACTTTGCCAAGAGATAGTAAGATATGTTTAGGGAGTCCTCATAATAGGAAGACCCAAAGTAAGGTAGGCTGACTTCCATCCATAATTCCAGTCCTGGAAAAGGAGAGGCAGGAGGATCACCACAAGTTTAAGTCCAACTTGGTTTATTACAGAGAGTCCCAGTCCAAAAGACCTAGAAATGTAAAGCCCTCTGACTTGACATGAGAGCACCAGTGTGGTCTAGAGAACCACTTCCAGCAGGTTTCGTGGCCATGTTTAGGTCAAAGGTACTCAGAGGTCCTGACCATAGTTAGCATTAGACCATAGTTCTAACTGGCAATAGATGTTGGCATTGTCCACATGATGGTGGTTTGGCAGGGATGCATAATGCCAAGTGTTATGGGGTCATGGCTTCCACCCAGATTTTAAAGGAAGGCCTGGGGACTGGAGGCAGGCAGTACGCGTGGCAGGATCCAAGTCCCATTGAGCAACCCCAGAGAGGGCAGCAGGCAAAACTGCGAGGATGAAGTCTAAGCTGTACTGGAGACTCCAGGAAGTTAAAGATGCCGGGAGTGTAGAATGGGGGTCACGGGGAGCCATATGCAGCAAGCATAGCTAGCCAAGGTGACAGGCCAGAGCTGTGGCACTTCTGTTTGCTTTTCTGGGTTTTAGCATTATTCTGGTCTGATCCATCTTGACTATGACACTCTCTCCCTTCTGAAACAGGAATATTTACTCTGTATCTGGCCCAACACTGTATGCTGAAGTGTGGAACCTTCTCTTTGAATCTTTTATTTTGAGACAGGGTCATAGCCCAGGCTAGCCTTGAACTTTCTGTGTAGTCAAGGATGACCTGGGATCCCTGATCCTCTTGCCTTCACCTCTCAAGTGATGGGAATATAGTGTGTCCCATCATGACTGACCCCTTTTAGTTTCTGTAAGGGCTCACAGATGAGTCTGCCTTGAGTCTTAGAGACTGGACTTTTGAGCAGTTTTAGTATAGTCATGATCATGGGGACTCTGGGGAGATAGCCTACATGCACTTTGTACTGTGCAATGGAATGAGTCTAGGAGCCAGAGACAGAATGTCCCCAAATGCCTTAGTCACCAGTCTGTAGACCTCTTGGGAGTGGTGGCCCCCAAGGAGGTAGGGCAGAGTCAAAGGAAGTTGTGTCATTACAAGTATGGCCCTGCAGAGAATATAGGTTCTCCCAGCCCCTCCTTCTCTTTCTTGTTTTGCTTCCTGGTCATCACGGGGTGGTCACCTCTGCTGTGCTCTCCTGGCTGGCATGATGCTCTGGCTCGAGGCTCAAAGTGATGGGGCCGAGTAACCAGTGTCTGAAATCTGTGAAACCTTGAGTCACATCTTTCATCCTAGAAGCTGATGGCCTCAGGCATTTGTCCCAGACATGGAAAGCTGCTGATACTTGAGGTCTTGTGGTTCTTATTTCTCTCTGTGAGAGTACCCACCCTTTTGGCTTCTCAGCCTGGGTGTCACCGCCTTCCCCAAACTCTCCTGGCCCTGCTCTAAGTCAGGCCCTTTGACCTCTCACAGTAACTTGCTCCTTTTCTGGGCAAGTGCAACCCATCTATCTATGTGAGTCCAGAAATTCACCTCTGCTCCCTCACTAGGACAGGACCATGTCTGCTTCCATTTGTGAGCAGTGCTGGCTCCCAGCACAGTACTAGCATGGCAGTGCCTGCTCCTTCCAATTATCTCACCCTTCAGTCAACATCTTTCCTCTCTCAATACTATTCCAGGAAGCTGGTCCTCTGAGTCACCAAGCTCACAAAAAGACAGTTTCTGCAAGCTAGATCAATGCTGTCTGATAAAAGTCCTCTCTACCAGGGGAACCCAAACTCACCTGGTTCTGCAGGCCTGTCTAGGGGCGGGTCCATCACTTGAGAGCTCTGATTCCGAATCCCTGCACAGGGTGGACGCCAGGTGTACTCCGGCTGCAACAAGATGGGTGTTTAAGAATCCACAACTGAGCCAGGTGTGATGTCACATGCCTTTGGTCCCAAAGCTCTGGAGGCAGAGGCAGGCAGATTTCTGAATTTTGGTTAGTCTGATCTACTGAGTGAATTCCAGGTCAGTCAGAGCTATACTGTCTCAGAAAACAGACAGACAGACAGACAAGACAAAACAACATAAAAGAAAAAAGAAGAAGAAAGAATCCACAGCCATATTCCAGAGCCACAGCCAGAACAATCCTAAATGCACAGAAACAAAGTGCCAAATCCTAAGGGTTATATCTCATTCAGCTAAGAAAAGTGGCCAAGTGTAGCCTTTGAGTCTGTGACTACTTCCCTCTTTTGTGTCCTGAGATAGAGTCTCATTCTATAGCCCAGGCTGGCCCCAAACTTGTGGGCAATCATCTTCCCTCAGCTGTGCTGGGATTGCAGGCATGAGCCACCACATCTAGCTTCAGCTCATCTCCTAAGCACAGTTTCTACACTAATGTTTAAAAGTGTATATAAGGGAGACAGTGTAAGAGACAGGAGGCACCTGTACCCACTGAGGGAAGAGCTGGGCACATCAGAAGTGGGGCTATTATAGAGACTGCAGAAGGGACAGGTGACGACAACTCTCGGGAGCGAGAGAAAAATATGAGGAAAGGAGAGGAGCCAAAATAAGAGGAGAAAAGGGAAGGAGAAAGAGCAAGAGGGACAGAGAGAGAGGAAGAAAGAGGGCAGAGAAACGTGGTGAAGGTCGGAGCTGACTCGGCAGACGGTGCTACCCAGCTGGAGACCTGGTGGCGGCCTTCCTACTCTGCATTCCTACCAGGCCTTCTCCCGTTGACACCAGTGGATCTGAGCAGCTAGGAGGGCAGCCCAGGGCCAGGTCTAGATCCCTGCCCACACCCACCCTGTCTCAGAAACCACCGGACAGCAGTTTCTTACCCCCTCACTAGGCAGAATCTGTAGGGGGGGGCACAAGACTCACCAGATGGAAGAGGCGAGAGTTGGGGTGTGGAGGTGGGTGCTCCATGGGCACGGGGGGTGGAGGGTATCGGATCTGGGACCAGTCCTTGTAGGCATGGTGAGGTACCATGGCTGGCATGGGTGGGTAGGCATAGGGATAGGCGCCACAGAGATGTTCAGGATGGGGTTCCACGTGGTAGCGCTCTCCTGAGGCCTGTAAGGAAGACTCATATCTTGTCTGTCAACTTCCAGGCCTGGGGACCTGGTCATTGACAACTGATAATGACAGTTAACAAGGACTGCTCTGGTGGCACTTATCTGCCAGCACAACTTTCCCCCCAGCCCGCCCAAAGGTGGTCAGGATGCATGCTGCCCACCCCTCCAGCTGCTCACCTTCGCTTTCCTCTTCTGCTGTTTGAGGGCTTCCTTGGCCTTCTCCTCTTCTTTGAGAGTTTTGAGCTGGAGGAGGAAGGAAAGAGGCCTCATGGTACCAGTGGTTTAGGGCCAGCTGTAGCCCTAAGGCCTCACCATTGATAAAATGCCAAAGCAAACTCTGGGCAGATGGCTGAGGCCCAGAGTACCACTCAAGTGTGGGAAGTCCCAGGGAGGGGAGCGAGGGGCACAGCAGAAGCTGTGCTGTTAGCTGTGGGAGCCCTGTTCTTCCTAGGTAGCCTGAACACAGGTCAGGAGGGCCGTTCCATGCCTTCCTGCGAGCACCTCTTCATTCTACTCTACCCATTTTACTCCCTAGGCTCACCTACCTATGACACAGCAATACTCAAGGCTGCATCGACACTGACGTCGAGTCAGAGCTAGAACACTTTGGCTAGACCTCGCCATCATACAGAGGTCAGAGGACAAGGGACTGGCAGAAGTCAGAAGAGAGCCATGGCAGCAGAGCTGGACAGAGTCCGGCAAGTCCCCAGGATCGTCTAACCCATAAGGCCAGGGTGGTGCTCTCACCTGCGCACTAGTCAGGGTGACCTGGGCCTGCAGCATCTCCACTTGTTTCTTCAGCTCCTCCTTCTCTTCATTCATTCGTTCACGGTCACTCCGCTCCCTCTGGAAGTCCTCTTCAAAGATCTTTACCTGGAGGAGATGAGGATGTGACCTGGGGGTGTGGCAGCCTGCTACAGGCTGCATACACAGGCTCTGCATCCATGTTTCTCACTGGGCTGGGAGGGAAGAGCTGGGGACATTGGAGATTGGAGTGAGGGACCTCGAGTCCCAAATCCAACTTCACTAGAATAATTCCATGTTCTTTTACACTCTAGACTTTGAGAAAGGACTTCATTTAAACAAAGGGATTATTGGCTTACAATTATAAAGTACAAACATGGGGTGTCAAGGTGGCTCAGAGGTTAGGAATACTGCTCTTCCAGAGGTCCTGAGTTTAATTCCCAGCAACTACGTGTGGCTCACAACCATCTGTAATGAGAGCTGGTGCCCTCTTCTGGTCTGCAGGCATACATGCAGGCATAATGCTGTATACATAATAATAATAATTAAAAAAAAAAAACAAACAAACCATAGAGAATGGAGAGCAGAGCCAGCAGAGCTAGCACACGGAAAGGCCAGCTGGCTCCTGGGAATGCAGCTCTCGGGTCTCACCTGCTGTTTCAATAACTCATTCTGCGTCACCAGTTCCTGCTTCCTCAGATGGCTCCCAACTCCTTCTGGGCTCCCAAAAGCAGCAGGTGGAGAGGATGGAGAGGCCTGGATGCTGAGGGCTTCCTCCAGGGCCTGGAGTCAGGAAAGAGGAGACAGGATCATCAGCAGGCATCCCTGGAAGTCAGACCCATCTGAAGATCACTCCTAGAGAGCCTCTTTCTATCATACTGTAACCCAGCAGCAGTGGTTCTTTTTTTTTTTTTGGTTTTCCGAGACAGGGTTTCTCTGTGTAGCCCTGGCTGTCCTGGAACTCACTCTGTAGACCGGGCTGGCCTCGAACTCAGAAACCCACCTGCCTCTGCCTCCCAAGTGCTGGGATTATTATAGGCATGCGCCACCACTGCCTGGCTGCAGAAGTGGTTCTTAACCAGCCTCACTCATTACCGCTGCAATGAACGGGCCACTGCGCTGAAGTCTCTTCATCATCCTGCAGTAAAAAGGCTAGGACCTCATGCCCATTTTACCCACTTGAAAACTGAGGACCAGAGACTGTGACTGAGTGTCCTGGTTTGCTTGTTTGTTTGTTTTTGTTTTGTTTTGTCAACTCAATACAAGCCAGAATCATCTGAGAAGAGGAACCTCAATTGAGAAAATGCCCCAACCAATCTGACCAACAGGCAAGCCTTTGAGACACTTTCAAGCTTTGAGGCATTCTTTGAGGCAATTTCCCATCTCAGTGACCGGTATGGGAAGGCTCATCTCACTGTGGATGGTGTTATCCCCAGCAGCTGGTAGTCCTGAAGTGTATAGGAGAGTAGGCTGAGGAAGCTCTGAGGAACAAGGCCGTAAGCAGTCTTCTCCCGTGGCCGCTTTGCAGATTCCTGCCCAGTTGCTTTTGGTCATGGTGATTTATCGCAGCCAACAGAAACACTAATGGAGACTGCTGAGGTCACACAGCTAGTGAACACAAGGATTCCAACCCAGCTATGTTCTCACCCTGCAGGCCAACCTGAGATCTTCATGTACAAAGAGCTCTGAACAGGCCCGGCTCAACTCCTCATAGCCAAGACCTAGGAAGAAGCCTAGCTTTCTGATAGAAGCTGCATTTTCTGCCAGCTTCTGCAGGATACTAAGCCTCCGCAACCCATCTTGTCTCTAGTCACATGAACCCGAACTGCAATTTCTACTCAGTTTATTTTACCAACCAACACTGCACACCAGCCACAGGCAGCATTGGGGGGTGGGATGGGGAGGAACTGGGCAGTAGTGGCACCCAACCTTTAATCCCAACACTCAGGAGGCAGAAACAACCTGGTCTACAAGAATGAGTTCCGGAGCTGAAGAGATGCCTCAGCAGTTAAGAGCAATGACTGCTCTTCCAGAGGTCCCGAGTTCAATTCCCAGCAACCACATGGTCTGCAATGGGATCCAATGCTCTCTTCTGGTATGTCTGTAAGCATCTACAGTGTATTCATATATATAAAATAAATAAATCTTAAAATAAAAGAAGGGGCTACACAGAAAAACCCTGTCTCAAAAAAAACTAAGAAGCCGGGTGGTATGGCGCACGCCTTTAATCCCAGCACTTGGGAGGCAGAGGCAGGTGGATTTCTGAGTTTGAGGCCAGCCTGGTCTACAGAGTGAGTTCCAGGACAGCCAGGGCTACACAGAGAAACCCTGTCTTGGAAAAACCAAAAAAAAAAAAAAAAAAAAAAAAAACAGGAAAAAAACAAAACCAAATCTAAACAAACAAACAAAAAAGAAAAACAAAGTGTCCTCTCTTTACTTTCCTTCTTGTCTACAGACTTCCCATTTTCTGAGATTCCCCTTACTGGTTTCCACCAACCCTGGTCACATGATACTTTATAGCTCTGACCATCATCAGGGATGGCCATTCATTGCCACCTGGACTTTAGCCCCTGGACATCAGAGACTTTTTTTTTTTTTTCCAAGACAGGGTTTCTCTGTGTAGCCCTGGCTGTCCTGGAACTCACTCTGTAGACCAGGCTGGCCTCAAACTCAGAAATCCACCTGCCTCTGCCTCCCAAGTGCTGGGATTAAAGGTGTGCGCCACCACCGCCCGGCGACATCAGAGACTCTTAGTGACAGATCTCTTGCACTGCCTTCAAGAAGTAAGTGTGTGTGTGTGTGTGTGTGTGTGTGTGTGTGTGTATGTGGGCATTAGGACAGCCTATTAGCAAAGAGTGAGAAAAAAGCCTATTGCTACCCTAGAACCACAGAATGGTTCAAAAAGAGATCCAGGGATGGCTTTGCTAAGCAAGTGACATTCAAGCTTGGGCAGGCTAGGCACTGCCAGGGGATAGTGGGGCCTCAGAGGGGGGCACAAGTACAAAGGCCACATGGGAACCAAGAGTGAGTCCAAACTCCTCCTGGGGCTGGGTCACTCAGAGTGTGTGGGGTGGGATAGACAGGACTGGTACCTCTAGCCCCCTCACCAGGTGTCACATTTCTTTAGCTGGGGGTGACACAAGAGGGGTGGGCCCTGCAGCTGAGCTCACAGTAGCCTTCCCCCATCTGGGGAGGGGGCCCAAATGCCCACCTTATTAAGCCGCTGGATCTCCTTTTCCTGGTATTCTCGTTGCCTCGTGAGTGGGCTCAGCTGATCCTGCAGGTGCTTGACCTTCTGGCGCAGTTCTTTGGCCTCTGCTGTCAGCTGTTCCTTGTCGGTCTGCAAGGAGTGCAGGGTTGGTAAACAGGGTCACTCCTGGAGGCTTGGACTGCCTGACCCATGCCCTGGCTTTCCCTCCTTCTCTGCAACCATCTCACAGTGCTTGTCTGCAAATGACCTGGGAAGACGCTGGTGTCTTTCAGAGTCCGTATGTCCATCTCTTCCACTCCCAGTAGTAAGTGGAACTACCAGGCCCTCAACTCTGATGCTAGCTCCCTCACCGACTAGCACAGACCCCGGGCCCCACACAGGCCCTCTTAAGCAAGCTTCCTAAACATTGGGGCTAATATTTAGGAAGGTCTCTTAAGGACCTCAGGTATCTGAACATAGAAGAGACCATGCTCGAAGGGTAAGTGGGACAGAAGGCTCTCCAGAGAAGCACACACGGAGTCAAAGGTCACCACACAGCGGCAGCTGGCAGAATGGCAAAGGGGAATCAAGCAAGCCCCTTGGCTCAGTGAGAAGTGAATGTGTGTAGGTGACTAGACCACACAGGGAACAGAATTTAAAGTCTCCATTGCCATTCTATTTACTTCAAAGGAAGAGTTTCTTTGCTTTTTACATTCTCATTGATTGATTGATTGGGACTGATTATCTGTGTGTGCCAGATGACAACTTGTGAGCATTGGTTCTCTCCTTCTACCATGTGGGTCCCAGGATCAAGCATCAGGCTTGGCAGCAAGTGCTTTTACCCACTGGGCCAAGCTACTGGCCCAGATACACTTCGCTGACTGGAAATCAAACTGGGCAGCAGCAGAATGAGGTCCCTTCTTTGTTGTAGTACACACTTTTACTTATGAACCTCTGGTCACTCAGCATCTCTTCTTCTCCAACCAGGGCAAGCTGACTGGTTTCCCCTGATTCTATTTCGTACAGTGGCTGGGGCACGCTGTGATGACTGGATAAACGAACTCCCCTATACTACTCTGAACTTTTAGGCCCTATACTACTCTGAACTTAGATCAGCACCTCCCCCCACTGAGGCCTGCTTTTACCTTTCTGCTTTAGGACATAGTGTCTTTATTTTGACAGTCTCCTATAGCCCAGGCTGGCTTCAAACTCACTAGGCAGCCAAGGATAGCCTTGAACGTCTTCACTTCCTTCTACATATTCTTGTGCCTGGTTTATAAAACACAAGGGATTGAATCCAGGGCCTCAAGCCTAGTAGACAAGCACTTTACCAACCGAGTGCCAGCTCCAGCAAGGTCTTGCTATATACATAGCTCAGGCTAGCTTGTAACTCTCTATTCTCCTGTCTCAGTCTCCTGAGTGCTGGGATTGCAGGTGTGAGCCTACTATGTCCCTTTTGTATGTTTGTATATTATGTACTTTGTATAGTTCTTAGGATTTAAGATTTTTAACTGCTCAGGGGCTGGAGAGAGTGCTCAGCGGCTAAAGGGCTAAGTCCTCTTTCAGAGGACTTGGGTTTGATTCTTAGCAGTCACATGATAGGCTCATAAACACCTATAACTCCAGTTCCAAGAGATGTGATGCCCATCAGAGGTCACGGAGCGCTCAACCCTGACCCTGGCTCACGGATCCTGGGGGCTCTGGGAGGAGCCTGTGGCTAAGCACACTTGCCTCTTCCATCTCGATTTTAGATTTGGCCAGGAGGAGTTTCCTGTCAAAGTCTCGCTGCTTCTGCTCGCGCTCAGCCTCTAGCTCAGTCACCTGTTTCTGCAGGTCCACCAGCTTCTGGCGAAGCTCTGTGATCTGGAGGAGGAGCAGAGAGGTAGTGTGAGGGCAGGAAAGGAGCATGCACCAACTTTTTCTCGAGCTTCTCATCCCGGCCTCCCCGAGTCATCCGAGGCTCAGCTCCCAGGAACTCCATCACCTTCTGCTCGTACTGCTGCTTCATGGACCGGAAATGCTGGTCCCACTGCTTGTTCACCTCCAGCAGCTGTGGGCAGGCAGGTACTGGGGTTAGAAACAGGAGGAAGAATAGCCAGATGCCCCAGCTTCCCAGGTGCCCAAAGCCCATGCAGGATAAAGCTGCAATCTAGGGTGCCTCAGTCTCTCAGTGGTCAGGTGCTCCCTGCTGCTCCACCCTTATCTCTAGCTGCACTTCATCCTTGCTAGGAAAGCCTCAGGGAACACTGAGGCCTGGAGAGAGTTACTGTGAGGCACAAACATGACTCTTCAGAGGGCGCTTTGAAATGGTGTGGCAATCCAGGTGTTTACTGTCTTTAACATAAGTTATTCCACTCTGAAAATTTAACCAATGGAAATACTGAACCAAGGGGCTGAGGTAGGAGAATGTCTCTGTAGGAGAGTGTTTGACAAGCATGTACAAGGCCCTGGGTTCAATCTCTGATACAGGGAGAAAACAAACAAACAAATACCTCCTGGTATATAAAGAAAAAAAGAAGAAAAGAAAAACACTTTAGCTAAGAGTACAAACATACTTAAAGGCTAATCAGCCAGACATGGTGGCTACACCTTTAATCCCAGCACTCAGGAAGCAAGGCAGAAGGATCTCTGTGAGTTTGAGGCTAGCCTAATCTACAGAGTGAGTTCCAGAACACTCAAGGCTACATAAGGAGGCTCTGTTTCTTTCTTTTTTTTTTTTTTTTTTTTCATTTTTTGGTTTTTTCGAGACAGAGTTTCTCTGTGTAGCCCTGGCTGTTCTGGAACTCACTCTGTAGACCAGGCTGGCCCTGAACTCAGAAATCCACCTGAAGAGGCTCTGTTTCAAAACAGAACCAAAAGTAAAAATTAAACCCTCCTTCTATGTGTGTCCAAAGGTCAGCTTAGTGTAGGACATAGCTAAAGCACACCATAAACAAGAATGCACAGCCATTAAGAAAAAGACACTTCATACATCCTTTGAGCTTTAACATAATGCTAATTATAAGCCATACTCTTGACAGAGCAGTTACCCAGGATAGAAAAACGACTCTACATCACCAAGAAATAAAATGACAGGCGATGGGAGAAGATATTCCAACTTCAGATTACTATCAATGACAAAAAATACTAAGAAATGGAAGAACTGGCTTATGCTATAGACCTAAACAGATCTCCTGAGACAATTTTAAAAGAAAAAAACTTATCTGAAAAGTAGTATGTGTCATTTTCTGCATTAAAAAAAAAAAACCCTCAATACAGGGTTTGCACATCTGTAACCTCAGCTATTTAGGAGGCTGAGGGAAGAGGGCTGAGTTCGAGGGTGGAAGAGGCAGTTCAGTTCCTAGTACCACAAAAACCAAAAACAAAACAACCCCAAGGGAGCACGGTGAGCTGAAGGCAGTGGCAGCTTTCCCGGGGGAGACTCTTGGTTCATTATATAATGAACATTCTTTTAGTTCTGAAAGTAAATCTAGAATAGGAATGTAAGCAAGACTTCAGTTGTGTGTGAAGGAAGAGGGGTGGGAAAGAAGAGGTTGGGGGAAGGCCCCAGCTGTGTGGAGAGGCCTAGAGGAGGGACAAGGACAGGCTAGTGGCCTGGGCTGGAGGTGGGGATGGGTTTGGGAGACAGAGAATGCTGCTGCCAAGGGTGTGGGCGCTTCCTTCATTGTTAGCCACTCCTCACACTATAGCATGTGTCTCCAATGCCAATTGGCCTGACTGACCACCACCTCTCCCACATCCAGCTTACCTTAGCCTTCCTAAGCTCGCCCTTTTAGGTTATGTGTACATGTGTCTGCAACTACATGTGTGCTAGTGAGTGTGGGTGCCCATGGAGGCCAGGATTGGGGGTTAGACTCTCTGGAGCTGGAGTTACAGGCATTTGTGAGCTGGTACATTAGCCCTGGGATCTGAACCCTTGTCCTCTGCATGCACTATTACCACTGAGCCATCTCTCCAGCTCCCTAAGCTCCCCAAACAATTTCAGCCTGTGCCACAGATACAATATCCTCAGTGATCCCTGGGGTTGATCCAGAGAGGACAGACACCTCTCCCATGGGCAGATGGTTCAATGCTTTCCATAAGAACTCTCCAAGATGATCTAGGACCAATGGGAACCAGAGAGTCAGGTGGGGCCTTCATGCCTGTGGTCCCAGGAGGGGAGAAGGGCGTTCCCTGACCTCCCTGCTTGGTCACCTACCTCCATTCGTTGCTGTTCCAGCAACTTCACCTTCTTCTCAGCTGCTCCGAAGGCTCCCACCTCAGGGACTTTACTCGCCATCATACTGACCTAGGGAGAGACAGAGCCTTCACCAAGGTATCAGATAAAACTTTGTTCCCCAGCCCACTGCTCTCCTAGGGCCCCAGACTCCTGTCTCCAACCTCCCTGCTCCTCCCACCAGCAGCCACCAGAAGAAGTGTCTCAGCCGTGACCTCCTTCTTCTGGAAGCCCACGAGGAACATTCCCCTTTGCTGATGCATACTATGGTTGCCAGCCTCACATCCTGTGCCCAGCTCTTTCCACAGCCATCTTCCCCACTTTAACTCTTGAGGCACTGCTGGTCAACCCCCACTAACAACTCCAAATCCCCTAACCTAAAAGGTGTGGCTTATATATTTTTAGAAGTGCCGAGGAGCCAGCAAGATGGCTCAGTGAGTGAGCGTGATTGTCTCTAAGCCTGATGAGCTGGGTCCAATCTCCAGACCCTATGGCGGAAGGAGAGAACTGCCTTCGGGCTCCCATACCCGCAGGCAACCCCCAACATAAAATAAACAACATACAAGTGTTCTGGAGGTTGGCAGACGTCGAGAGCCCAGAAACGAGTGCTAAGAGCCAGCACTGTGCAGATGTATACACACAACACGTCATTTCTGAGACTCTTTCCAAACTCTGTAACTGCAATCGAATCTAAACCCAAACCCATTCTGCAAAACAACTGGTCAGCATAGCTCAAAAGCACCAAGGTCAGGGAAAAAAGGATAGCTGAGCCACGTCGAAGACATGAGGAGGCTAAGGAGATGTGATACCGAATCCCACATGGGATCCTGGTTCAAGTTCTGGAAGGCAGAAAGGACGGGAGTGAAAGATGGTTGCCTCTGAGCAGCACTGCGGTGCTCATACTAGTGCATACTCTGGTGACAACTACAGTTATGTGAGATGCTTGGTGAGGTACGTCTGTAGTTATGTAAGCCAGCCAGGGAAGATGGAGGGAGTATGGGAACACAACTCCACACTATTTCTGCCTGTTTAAAGTGACCTCAAAATAAAATGTTTCAAAATTAAGCAACTAGAAGTGTTGAGGTGACAACCACAGGACAAGGGGAGAAGTGCACATGCAGTGACTGCCGCCAGGGCTCTCGGGTGTCTGCTGAGATCAGAAGCTGTTCTGCACAGTCCCATCAACTCTCTATTCCCTCCCACAGGCTGGGCAGAAGCTGGAAGCTTCTGAGCCTCTGGCGCCCCCTATTGGCTATGTCCTATAAATGTATCATGCCACCAGGAGAGAGAAAGGTACCTGATGAGGTGACCTCAGAAAGGGCAGATGCCGGTCCCAGGGAGCCCACCATCAACAGCGACAGCTAGAGGCTATGTGCCACTTAGTTTTAATCCCAACAAAGGCAGGAAGGTCTCTGTGAGCTGGAGGCCCGCCTGATCTACAGAGTACATTTCAGACCAACTATGGCTACACAGTGAGGCCATGGTTAAAAAAATAAAAAGGGGCCACAGTGCTAGTAAGAGGCAGGGTGAGAAGGCTTTGCTGTTTAGCCAGCCACCCCCACACCTGCTTCAGAGGTGACAGAAGAATCTTAATTGTATGATGGCACATGACCTCTCCAAGACTCCTGCTGGCCCAGTACATGGAAGAGACATCCCTTTAGGCAAAAGAGCCCAAATGAGCTCATGGCTCTGCAAGTTCTGGGTAAAGTACATCACTGCCCCAGGGTGGGGAGTGAATGACCAAGGTAATTACTACATTACATAGAAAGCTGGCATTGGGGCTTATGTTGCAACTGACTGCAACTCATTTGAGGAGGTAAAAGTATGCTCTGTCAACGACGGGGTTAGAGGAGACGGGGGGCGGGAGGATGGTGAAAGTGAAGCAAGGCACACTTGGACTTCATTGTGTGCAAGGCTAGGCCTGGAGGTGTGGAGGTGTGGGCCAGTGCTGAGGCATCCCCAGGCCACAGTCTCCCTCTCCACGAAGAGGCTCCAAGTTGCAACTCACAAGCTTAATACAATCCCCATAGGATTCCTGACACTCTAGATATTAAACTGACTTTTGGGAGTCACCTTCGAGAAGGAGACTTTGACAAGACAAAATGCATTAAGGTGTTAGCACCCAGAATTAGCAAAACGCTGAACCCCAACTCCCACGAGCAGCCGCTGGACAATCCAAGTGAGCAAGCAGGAGAAGCAAGCAGCCAGCGGGGGCGCAGAGCCACGTGACTTGACTGCTGATAGCTCTGAGCACTGTCTCAGAGAATGGGACCCTCCACGTGGGGTGAAGGCAGGACAAAAAGCCAAGGAGTGGTCATACCACAAAGACAGATGCTGCACCAGGAAACAGAGCCTACCAACTAGAACCTTCTGCCGCTGGGACTGCGTATAGGAGGAGATGTGCTCACTCTCAGGGAGGCACTGAGCAGATCCTGGGTTTGAGAAACCTGGGATACCAGAACTCCCTGCTACATACCTGCTGCTGTCCGGCCACACCCTTCTTGCCGGCACCCTCTGTCTTTGGGGAGCTGGGCTGCCCACACAGTCCCTCTTTGCAGTTGCTGTTCATCAATAGTTTCTTGAGCTCTGTGTTTTCCTCCCTGGGTAAGAGACAAGTGGAGGCGCCACAATGTCAGCCCTGGGTTAAGAAGCCTGCAAAGCTGAGGACCTACTGTCACAGGAAGTGTTTTGGGGAGTGCCACCAGACCAAAAGGGCATCTGTAAGCCACCCAGAAGGTGTGCAGGCTGCATGAGAATCCTTAACAGCAGCGTTTCCCCATCTGTAGGCTATCTACACACATGGCACCTTCAGGTCCTATGATCTTGTTCTCATAAGACAGCTCCGCCCTTCCAGTTATAGTCAAGTGTCCTGGTTCAACTGAAGCAGGCAGAGTCTGTATGGTGCTAGTAGGTCCTGCGCGCTCACTGGCACCTGACACTCTCTCTCTTTAACACAGAAAGAGCAGGCTCCTGGCTCAGAGCCGGGGCTGGGGGAACCATCCTCACCCCATCAGGGACTCAGTCCCACTGCATCTGCTTTCACGGTCATCTAGTGTTGAATGCAGGTTCTGCTCTAGGTGAGACCTCCTTTGTAAGTTACAGAAGGAACGGTCACCAAGCAAAGTTGAGTGTGGTTACTCACACCTATAACGCCAACATTCATTTGGGAGGCGGAAGCTGGACTATGGAGTCTGAGGCAGCCTGAGCTACACAGTGAGCACCCTGGGCTATAGAATGAGACTGTTCCAAACAGAACAAGCAGAGATACGACAAGTGAGGGTGAAGTCCTAAGTTCATGAGGAGCTTGGGATGTTTGCCACATGGACACATTCCCTCAGCTCCCATTTAATTACAGAAACACCACAGAGTCAAATGGCTGTTCCCAGGCCACTCAGCAAGGACTTAAATTCCCTTCCTTCAGCCTGAGCATCCTTGTCCTTGACATTATCCATGTCCTCCACGGATAATGGAGTATGGCTCCAAGGCCCTAACCACTAGGCGATCCAAAGTAAACCAAGACACAATGTGGCTACAGTGATCAACAGGGAATATACAGTGGCTAGACCTGGTGCAACACAGACTCCGGGCTAACCCAGCACACTGTCACCCAGGACCAGAATGACCAGGAACTGTCACTACTCTAGTGAATGCCTAGGTCTGTGTAGTGAGACTCTTAGGAAGTCCCTGCCTCTCTCTGGGATCATCTCCCCTCACACAATGGGAGTTAGTCTGCATGATCTGATGGCAAAGGCCCTTCTGAGATCCAGCAATCACAAATTCCCATTTCCCTAGAAACAAGAGGCATTGATCCTTAGTGGTCTGAGATCCTTGGTGACAAGTAGACCCTACAGCTCACCTAAGACACTCAAACTCAGTCTTGTCAAGGACAGAGAGGCTGAGGTAAACCTGTATGCCTTCCCACAGGTCCGAGTCCAGAGAGGGACTTCCAAAGATCCCAGGAAAAGGGAGCAGGGAATGATGGTTACCACCAGGGGGCAGGAGAATACTGAGCCAGCTCCTACACAAACATCAGCAATGTTCCCAGGGGAAGGTAGCTTTCAATGCTGTCTACACCCCACCCCAAAGATAAACACAGTGAAAGGGAGAAAATACCAGGAGCCAAGGAGAAGGGCCATGAAATAAGCTGTCAGAACATGCTCTCAGATGTGGCCTCATCCCAGGAACCAGTGTGTTACATCATTCTCCTGCCCTATTCCTCTTCCAGTCTCAGGTGGCCTGGACTCACCGCAGCCTCTCTGCAGCCTGATCCCGCTGTTCCAGGCCCTTGTCCAGCTTGGCCTTCAGGGCTTCATTCTCCTGGCGCAGCTGCTCACATAAGGTCTGTGGGGTAGATGAGCAGACAGGGCTAAGGGACACATCCCAAGGCACGCTGACCCAAGGGGGCTTCAGCTACAGCCACCAGGCCCATCCAGCCAGGCTTCTCTTCCATGGGAGCCAGTGGTAAGGATGCCTGATGGAGACTCAGTGCTGGGTCCTGGTCCTCTCAATGAGAATTCCCTCCTCTTCCCTTAACAGCTATCCCTGCCTAGACTCTTCCTCCTTGGCAGTCCTCACGTCTCATCTCTTTCCCTAACCAGGGTGGATATCCTACAATCACCGCTACACAGAATATAAGGGGAATTGTGTCATGTCACCCAGGGAGACTCCAGAACTGCTGGCTTCCTTTCTGAGTAGCTTGGGTGGATGGAAGGACAGCCTTGCACTGGGGTTGTTGAACCCCAGGCTGAAGGTTAAAAAAAACAAACAAAAAAAAAACTTGTCATTGTTTTTCAATGCCCAGCAGAAGGCCCTGTGCCACATTTGATCTAAAAAATATTTCTCTTTCTTCTTTAGGTGAGGTCTTACTCTGAACCCCAGCTGGTCCTGAAACTTACTTTACCTTCTTGCCTCGTCCTCCTAAGTGCTGGGACTACAGGTATGAGTTTGCAATGTTTGTTGAGTGAACCAAGAAGTGTATCAGAGATAGAATGAGGAGGAATGGGACCCAGTTTCCTCTACCCAGAGGCTGAGAAACAGAGAGCTGCTGTGGCCTGGGCGGGGATGCCAGGGAACAGACTGTCCTGTTCCCGCCTAAGGGAAGGCCACGGTGGCAGTTCACTTGTTAAGACTATTCTTGGGGCCTCTAGGTAAACGCCCTAGGTACAAACAAGATGCTGGACAGGATCAGCAGTAGCCACAGGTCACCACCTTCTTTCCGTCAGAGAGTCTTAGAGTACACCTGTGAGCCCACTTGATAAGCTGGTTTGTTTTTATTTTATGTATAATGTTTTGCCTGCACCATGTGTGCAGTGTCCACAGAGGACAGATGAGGGCATTAGATTTCCTGGAACTGGAGTTACAGAAGGTTGTGAGAAGGATGCTGTGTGGGCGTTAGGTCCCAAACCCCGCAGCCGGTTACCTCTCCAACTTTGTCTTTTTGTTGTTTTTGTTTTGCTTTGTTTTCAAGACAGGGTTTCTCTGTGCATCTCTGGTTGTCCTGGAACTCTACCTGCCCCTATCTCCTAAATGCTGGGATCATAGGCCTTTAGATCACTGTCTAGCTTTGTGTTGGTTTTTGAGATGGAGTCTAGCTACACAGTCCAGGATGCCCTTGAACTTGAGATCCCCTAGAGCAGGCATTATGGATAGAGCCTCCACTCTTGGCTTGCTCACTCACTTTTTCAACAACTATGTATGAAGTGCCAGGCACTGGGGCAAAATGGTGGGTATGGTCTCTCTGTGAAGACAGAACTTAGTAGCGAGACAAACTTAGCAAATAAACTACTACTACCCAGTAAAACAGAATCGTTGCGAACTGTTAGAGCCAAGAAAGGAATAAACAGGAGACAGATGTAAGAGACTGGTGGACATCAGGGAACAAAGATATATCTGCACGTGAGTGCTGAAAGGTTGATGCTCAGACTGATCTCAGCCCTGGTACCATGTCAGGTATTCCTTCTTGGGGCTCAGTTTGGAAACTCCAAAGCCTTGGTGGCCTCTCAAAGAGGTCCCTTCCCTGAATCTGGCTTGGTAGGCTCTCTCTACCACATACTGCTTCTCCAGTCTCCAGTGAGAGGATGTTCTGCATATAGGCAGAGTAGAATTCACCTGCTCAAGGTTCCACAGGGTGGACTCCTGCTTTCCATCAAGGTCTACTGGCACAACTGAGACCACAGACCAACTGGCACAGAAGGAGAAGGGTCTACCCAGACAAGCAGGGAGCCTTAAAGGAAGGGGTGCTCAACTCCTGAGCAGGGCCTCAAGCAGCCTCATGCTCATCATCTTCGAAATGTTTACCAATTAATGTAAGGGGACCATACTTAACTGCAAAGCCCTCCAAGTTAAGATTGCCTGCCCAGAGTAGATGAGCACCATTAAACGAAGCTAATGGTGACCCATCTTCCAGCACCGGGCTCTAGATCACACGAAGGCTTCCTTTGATGCAGTATGCCCCTCCTGGGACACTCAAATCCTTACAGGACAGGAGAGTGGTGACTTGTCCAAGACCATACAGTAATGAGGATCAACCATTCTCCCAGCACAAGGAGCCTTCTAAGAGGGATTTGAGAAAAGAGGCAGACAGGCAGGGAGGGTGGCTAAGGGTATGAGATTTTAAATGTGACAAATGAAAGCGGGTAAGGTGGTTCATGTCTAGAATCCCCTGCACTTAGGAGGCTGCAGAATGCTGTGAGTCTGAGGTCAGCTTGGACTAAGAGTGAGACTGCCTCAAAAATCATTCCCGCAGGGGACAGAACATACAAAGAGCTGCAGTGACAGCAAAGCAGGCCACAGGGTGTGCTCAGGAGGCAGAGGCAGGTAGATCTCTCTGATTCAAGGCCAGTCTAGTCTACATAGTAAACACCAGGCTAGCTGACGGATACACAGTGAGACCCTGTCCTAAAAAAAAAAAAAAAAGGAAGGAAGAAAGAAAGGAAGAAAGAGAAAAAGAAAAAGGAAAAGAAAAAGAAACAAACAAGAACAGAGCAGGCCATAGCCAGCCAGCCAGGCTACACTACCTAGGACACTCACTATGAATCTGCAAGGCCCACCTCCCATTTCCTCATTTCCTTCTTTTTCTACATACCTTCCCACAAATTCCTTACTGCAGTACCACTGTGAACAAAAAGCTCCAAATAGACCTAAAACCCAGCCCTCTGAAGTCCCTATAGTTAACCCCTAGACCTCATAGCTGGACGGGAGGTGAAGGGAGATACTTGCTGGCCTCACCTGCAAGATGGAGGTGCGCTGCTCATTTTTATGCACTTTGGAGGCCAACCTGTTGAACTCGAGGGCCATGCGGCCCAGGTGGGTGAAGAGCTGGCTGTGGTCTGGCTCCTCCGCACACACGCTCAGGGTGGTCTCCAGGCGCTGCAGGTGGAGCATCAGATTGCCGTCCTCTGGGGGTGGGGGCCCCAGTTCCTGTGGGAGCAAGGGGATGCTCTTCACTAAGCCTAAGCCAGCAATGCCGGCCAATTCTTCTATTGCTTCCCCATTCTTCATGACTCAGTTTCCCCTGTGGCCTCTGCTCAGCCCAGGGAAAATTTCCAGTTACACAGGTTCCCTATCTGGAGCTGACTCACAGGGCAGGACCTAGGACTTCCAGGCCACTGGTTGGCCTAACACCACCAAGGCCATCTTCCTCCTATGCTCTGAGTCTTACTGAGTGCCCAAGGGTAGTCAGTTCACCCTCCCCCAGGCTGAGCATCCTTCAGCAGTGTGTATGTATATATATATATCACTTCCCTCTTTCATTGCACAGCAAAATTGACAGGAGGGAAGGCAGAGAGGGTGTCTCTAGCTATAAACGCACTGCTTCCTGAGCTCAGGGAAGCTCCATAGGGGGCTGTGCCTGGGAGTGGACCAAATACCATGTTTCTATAAGAGTCACAGCTCTAATACTGCAGAGAACCCCAACCTAGTAATTTAAGAGAGAGCAGCCTGGGCAGAGTAGTTCAGTAGTGCTCTCTCCATTTTCTCTAGAATATTGCTACTGAAGCTCCTGCCCTGGTCATACTCACATCAGTCCTAAGGATCTCAGTGGACCTTTCAATCCTAGCTCATAGATAGGCATCAGTTAGGCCTTCCAACCTTCTCCTGCCTGAGGCTCTGTGGACATCATTTCTTTTTCTTGTTTTTTGTTTTGTTGTTGTTGTTGTTTTCGAGACAGGGTTTCTCTGTGTAGCCTTGGCTATCCTGGAACTCACTCTGTAGACCAGACTGGCCTCAAACTCAGAAATCCGCCTGCCTCTGCCTCCCAAGTGCTGGGATTAAAGGCGTGCGCCACCACTGTCCGGCTGTGGACCTCATTTCTATATATCCTGATCTACCCCAAATGTTCACACGCTTCAGCACCTCCAGATCCCCTCCTCTAAAAGAGTTCAGAGAATCACCCAGCAGATTCCCCCACCCACCCACTTCCCACCCCCCACCATAGCCCCCAATAATTCAGGCAAGGAATCACCCAGCAGATTCCTCCCAAACACCAATACTTCAGGGAATCAGAGAGCAGAGCCACAGGGAGCTAATGGTTCAGCCTGGGACAGTGAAGTATACTGACAGAGACCTTGCTCACAGCAGCCCAGTCAGTACATGGCAGAGTGGCAGAGCCAGCCCTACAACTGGGGTTTTCTCATTGTAATCCAGGGCTCTGTGACCTGCTACTAAATTCTGTGGCAACTGAAAGCTCAGCCTGTTTCCTATCAGCACCATGTTCTAATAAAAAAAAAAAAAAAAAAAAAAAAAGGCAGAATCAGTCTCCAATCGTGTACCCCTTTTCCACCACAAAGGACTAGGAGTGGCCAGGGTTGCTCTCTGGAGGCTCAGAGAGTGCTTCGAATCCCTCAAGTTTCTCCAACCAGCCTACAAGCTTCCAGCAGGAGTTGGTTTACTCCTGAGTTGGCACAGACGAGACAGACTGACTACGCAGGGAGTTTAACTGCAAAGGTCGCAGGCTGAAACCTTTCTGAGCGAGGGAATCTCGCCTGCTCTCAGTCATGTCTCAGTCCTCAGGGATAGAACAGGACAAGATATGTATGTTCCCAGGAGACAAAACCCAGAGCATCCCGACAGGTCGATCCTCTCAGCACTAAAGGCTAACTGCTGGTGGGAGATGGGGTGGTGTCTGCAGGTGAAGGAAAGAGCACCAGCCATCCAAACTTTCATGACTTGGGGCCGTAGAGATGGAAGCATCAGTGAAGGTGAGGTCAAGTAGTGCTGGCATAGCAACAATTTAATGGTCTACAGTGGGTCATGCCTTATTGCATGGACTTAGGAGAAGAGGCAAGAGGCTTGTCTCCCACGAAAACAAAACAAAACAGAACAGAATAAAGCAAACATTAAATGGGAGGGGAGGAGGGATGAGGAAAAAACAGGACTTTAAGGTCTCTGACAAATCTTGAAGATCTTTCACAACAGCTCTCCAAGTCTGGCATTTTTAAAAACAGAAGGACTGCACGGTTGGGACCAAGGTTAAATACTGCAAGGCCAGGATTGTAGGTTTGAGCAGCCCCTCTGAAGCTGGAGAAACTCGTGCACCCCACATATGAACAGAGTATAACCTCCAGCCTGTTCCTGGGAGGAGCCAAGGACAACCACAAAAGGGTAAATCACTCCCACCCCGCCCATCAGCACCCAGGCCGACCCTTTCCACACCCCCGGGCTTGGAGCCTACAGACCCAAGAGGCTGAGTCACTGTAACTGATAAAAAGGTGATTGGTCCAGAGGCCAGTGGGGCTGGCAAGTGGCCCAGACTTTCACAACAGTGGGGTGCCTGTGTGCCCCAAGCTGGGGAAGTCACCAGCGGGGGATTTGCATAAGAGAGTGAGAAGCACCCCATGCTATAGCCCCTTTGTGTCCCCATGTAACTGCAGGGGACCCAAGGGATCTGAGTGGCCTGTCATGAAGGGGCAGGTGATAGACAGAGAAAAGAAAAGGATGTGCTGGGGGCGGGGTGGGCGGGGAGAGGATGCCTGTCTGCTCACCATCATGTTCCTAGGGTGGCTGCTAGTTTCGGGTGAATTCTGCTCCTCAGCAGGGACCACTTCAAAGTCAGAGGAGGCGCCCTAGGTAGAAGGGAGTTAGTAGCTGCCCAAGAGAAATGGACCCTGCCCCCAAGGAAGACAGAAGGACAAACAGCGCAGAATTCCCAGAGGCAACAGTCACACACTATTCATATGAGATCACCAAGAACCACAGGACTACCATCACCCTCCTTGTGATCTGAGGTCATACCCCTCCATGGCCACTATTTATCTTGTGAAACGGGTGTGGGGAGAGCCAACCTTGAACCAGTATTATTTATTTGTTCATTGTGTGTGTATGTGTGTGGTGGAGCAGATGAGGAAACCAAGTTCACAGAGTCAACACACGAGCCAAGACTCTGCTTAAGCTGGTAGATCCTGCCAAAGCCACCTAGCCATCTCCTAGGCTCAGGTGTCTCACAGCCACCACACCAATGAAGGTCCTATACCAGCCTCACCAACTCAGACCTGGAGGTCTCAGGAGAGGACTGACCTGAGAACACCAAGGATGGCCGGCAACACGTCACAAACTAAGGTGCAGACTTCACAGATGTTCAGTCAGCTGAGGGGCCCACAGTTCATCTGAACCTGGCTCTAACATTCCCTTAAACCTGAGCAGGGCTGGGGAGATCTCGGCTCAGTGGGTGGGGCATCTGCTGCACCCGCAGGAAGACCTAAGTCTTGGGTTTCCCAGCACCCATGTGAAAAGCACAGCTGGGCATCCATAGCTCACAACCCCAGCACTGGAGTGGACAGAGACAAGAGGATCGCTGGGGCTTGCAAAGAGCAGTAAAGCAGGACACCTGATGTCCTCCTCTGTCCCCACAAGCACACACTCTGTGCATATAACTCTTCCCCCATACCCCACCAAAAAAACCCAAAAAAACAAAAATATCCCCTTGACCTGCTTTCCCTGTCTTGGAATGGGTAGGACAGATGGGAGGAAACCAGCCCAGCTGGCCACTAGCCATCATGACCCCATCTGTGGTCGCAGCCCTACTAGAGGAGCTCTGCCCAAAGCTACACTCTCAGAGTTTCATACGTGACCTTGGAAAAGGCCCAACTTCTCACCATCTGGGGATCCCTTGAGGGGCTGGCCCTATGACACCAGGCTACACTTCTCCATTGAACCTGCAGGACATGGTTTCTGAGCCTCTTGGCAGTGCACATCTGTGTCTGATTAGTGAACATGGTCACATTAGATAGCTCAGTAAATGGGAGAAAACTCCTTGTTTGATCAGGACCTTCCTGGTCATGAGAACCACGACTTCCACCTCAAAATGGCAAGCTGCCCCATGCCAGCACTCCAGACTGATGTGTGGTGGGAAGGGCTTCAGGGAATCAGTCACAACTCCAAATGCAACTTACATTGGATGGAGGCTTGGAGGCTGGCTCAGGCTTCTCCATGGAGTTTCCCGTGGTGGTGGTGCTAGTGGCGGCGGCAGCAGCGGCGGCAGCAGTGGCGGTAGTGCTGGCAGTAGGATGTACCTGGACCTTTGTATCCTGTCCTGGAAAATCAAGTCTGTGGCTAAAGAAACCTAGAAGGGAAGACGCCTGAACCCAGCCCACAGGAAGAACACTTGATGGAAGTCCTCTGACTGAGTTCTCTTTTGTTTCAAAGAAAAAGGGAGGCTATCCCTTTAAGACAAGAAGTCAGGTGAAATGCCTGGCCTCAGTAATGGGGGCAGAGACCCCTTCCCAGACTTTACTAGGAAAACTCCAAGGTGGCCACCATTCTCTGCCTCAGGGATTGGCAAAGAATTTCCAATTAACCAAGTGCTTTCTTTTGGGTTTCGAGAGAGGCTCATGTAGCATATGTTGACCTCAAACTTGGCTTCCTGTAGTTCAGGCTGCCCTCAAACTTGGTATGCAGCTGAGGATGACACTGGACTTCTTATCTTCTTGCCACCAACTCCCAACTCCAGGGTTACAGGCATGTGCAGTTTATTCCAAGCAGCTGAATACATGCACACTAGGTGAGCGCTCTACCCACTGAGCTACAGCCTTATTCCCTATGGGGGTCTCATGACAGCCTCATAGCATTCCTGTCTTTTTTTTTTTTTTTTTAAGATTTATTTATTTATTATACATAAGTACACTGTTGCTGTCTTTAGACACTCCAGAAGAGGGCGTCAGATCTCATTATGGGTGGTTGTGAGCCACCATGTGGTTGCTGGGATTTGAACTCAGGACCTTTGGAAGTGCAGTCAGTGCTCTTATCCGCTGAGCCATCTCACCAGCCCCAGCATTCCTGTCTTAGCAACTGTAAAACCTGGATTCATTTCCTTACTATGGGAGGCCACTGCTGCAGATTATCTCCCCATGGCACTGGGCCAGTGAAGACAAGAATGCCGAACAGACAACAGTGCCACAGGCTCTGACACCTCCACCTTTCTCATCTGTCCAGCAACTACCATCAATCTTAGAAAGGAAGCTCTCACAGGGGCCTGCGACGAGTCCTGAGGAGTAGCAGCAGGAAGTGCTCAAGTCTGGTGTGGGAGATCTCTTGGTCCCTGACCTTGCCCTGGACTGGAGACCAACCCTTAGTCACTGTCACCCTCTCCTTATGTAGACCTCATAGGCACTGATAAAAGCTAATAGACAAGGACAGATTCTACTCTGGGCCTCAGTCTTTCTGATTATAAAACAGAAGGGAGGGCTGGGCGGTAGTGGCGCACGCCTTTAATCCCAGCACTTGGGAGGCAGAGGCAGGCGGATTTCTGAGTTCGAGGCCAGCCTGGTCTACAGAGTGAGTTCCAGGACAGCCAGGGCTACACAGAGAAACCCTGTCTCAAAAAACAAAACAAAACAAAAAACACAACAAAAAAAAAACAGAAGGGAGGAAGGGGACAGAGGACTTCCAACTCCCATGCCTGGTGGGGCTGGGCCTGCCACACAGCAGTTATGGATTCAAGAACCGTGCTGACAAAGCCCTAAGGTTTGTCTTAGGTGCCATAGACGACTGTGATAGATCACTAATGCCTGCCAGGGCATCAGGGGTGCTGAGTCACTACAGTCCTCTGACGTCCCTTAAAGACCTGACCTTCTATGGGTGCTGTAGCTAAAAGATGTACACAGGGAAAAGGTCTGTGTGAGAACAGGGAGGCCCTGGGATGTTCAGGGCCCAGGCAGGCTGTGTTCAGAGAAGACAGGGGTTCTGGATTCTTCTGATACCTGTGAGCTCAGCCAGGGGATCGAAAGAGACCAAGGAGGGAGCAGGTGGTGGTGGAAGCAGCTCATTGTCCTTGACCAGCTCTTCTGCCTTCTGCCGGACTCTGGACGCTTCCATCTGAGACTCCTCCAAGAGCTCCCCTAGAGACAAGGTGGAGAAGCACAGGATTAATCTAGCCCAGTACACGGCTCTCCCCATCCCTGCCCTAAACCTGGACTGACTTCATTCCCGAGGTGGCTGTGTGGAGTCCAAGCCTGTGCCCAACAGGCCAGCACAAGAAGAGTCGGGCAGTGGGACCTAAGGAAACCTCCCACCTCTGACCTCCTATTCCTCCCACCTCCCTCTCCACATCTGGCCACTCCCCCCTCACCCCTCATCACCCCCGCAGAAAGCAAGGGCTTCTCAAGGGACTGCCTGCATTCTAAGCCTCAGTTTCCCTCTGCAGCTAGAGAAGGGAAAACTCCCAGCCCCCATCCACCGCCAATGTAAGCAGGTTCTGCCAAGCTGCGGAAACTGCTTGGAAAGCCAGGGTGCTAGGCCTTCCATACCGGGGATGAACACAAAGAAAGTGACCTCCAGACACAGTGTGAGGAAAGTGAGGAAGTCAGTGAAGGCCCTGCACCAAGGAGAAGCATGCAGTGCAGCGTTCAGTGGTGGGCAAGGAGGGGGGAGGGTTGGGCTGGACAATGGGGGTAGCTTGAGCGGAAGCTGGAGGAACAAGGCCAAGGGCCCTGCTGTACTGAGCTCTGGGCTAGCTCTGCTCCTGGCCTGGCATCCAAGCCCTGGGTTCTGGGGCTGCCTTGTACATTGGCTCTCCTTATCTTGCACACTTCATTTCTCCAACAGGAGAGCATTCGGGTTCCAGGTCTACAAACTGGGCCTTCCACTCCTCTTCCCATTCATGTTTCCCTCCTGGTCCCTCAAGGATACCCTTTGGGGTGGGAGAAGTCAGGGCTGGGAATGCCATCACCAGGCTACAGAACTACACACAAATGCCAGGACCCAATTCTGGGTCACAGGGACAGCAGCGTGATGAGCAGAGGTACCTGCCCGCCTTTGTGAAGGGGATGGCTTTGCAGGCTGTGGGAAGAGGGCCAACACAGGGAGGGTCACGGTCTGCTTTACCTAACATCTTTATCCCTTGTATTTTTCCCTTCAGCCGAGTATTCTCCTCCACTAGACGTTCAAAAGCTGCGGACACCTCTCCCAGAGGCGTGCTGCCCCCTGGGTCGTAGATCCGGTAGGGTCCTCTCCCTTCCATGAGGGTGGCTCAACCCCTGCCGTGACGGCCACCTAGCTGTAGGGACAATGGCAGACATCAGAGGGCTGGCCAGGCCCTTAAGTCATCCTTGCTGGGGATGATGACCTAGTCTGCCAAGGCTCCCGATGACCCAGAGCAGAACACCTCACATGGGCTGGTCTGACCACAGTGCTGCAAGGACAACGGACACCTCTGATGTTCTGCTTCTATTAGTGTAACTGGAGCAGCGTCCACTTCTTTTAGGAGGTGCACTGCATTGTGGCTCATTTGCAATGGCAGTAAAATGAAGTGTTGGGTGTGAGAGACAATCTGAGAAAGAGTCACAAGAGGCCCGAGTTCCTACCTGCTTGGCCCTTCATAGTACCCACATCACAATACCAGTAATGAAGTGAACACCCAAAACATTCAGCATTTGAGTCAATGGCTCGGTCACAAACTGGCTATGGGGCTAGGGGGGAGCCCCTCTTCCTCTCCCGGCGGGAAATGAAAGCTGGTGAGATGGCTCAGCGGATAAGAGCACTGACTGCTCTTCCGAAGGTCCTGAGTTCAAATCCCAGCAACCACATGGTGGCTCACAACCACCCATAATGAGATCTGATGCCCTCTTCTGGTGTGTCTGAAGAAAGCAACAGTGTACTTATTTAATAATTTGGGCGTGAGTGAGTGGAGCCAACCGGAGCAAGCAGAAGTCCTAAATTCAATTTCTAATAACCACATGAAGGCTCACAACCATCTGTACAGCTACAAGTGTACTCATATACGCAAGATAAATAAAATCTTTAAAAAAATAAAAAAATGAAAAAGAAAGCCTTAAACTCAAACAGTGATCTCTAGGGCAAGGAGGAAACCCTGGCTAGGGTAGAACATACCACCAACCTCCTTCTCGGGTCTCAGGTCATGACTGCTCTGTCCCATCTGGTTCTAAGCAGAATTTCCCACCAAACCATCGTGCAGTACATTTTCTGCCATAAGCTGTTATTTATCTGCTTAATATCATTTGAAACCATCCTGCAAGTACTGCGCTCTCCTGGTCCTGAGCAGCCTTCATCCTTCATTCGACCATGGCTTCTGGGGTTAGATTAAGCTGGGCCTAATCTGGGTGCTAAGTAGTAGTCTGGGTGTAGGGTACCGGTCTGGGTGCTGGGTACCAGTCTGAGGTGCTGAGCATTAACTCCGAAGGTTTCCATGGAGAAAGCAAAGGTGTAGGGGTACTGAAATCCCATCATCATCAGCCCTCAGTAAAAACTGCTTCAGTCAGGAGCCTCAATGGCCATTTTGACTTCCACACTGTCCTTTAAGGACAGGCATGCAACAATGTCTCTGACACATTCTATTGGGTGCCCAGCAATGCTCATTTTATAAATTGACAACAGAGGCCAGTGAGCTTACGTTAAGTACCTCAGCCAAAAGGCAAGGCTAGTGAGCAGGCATCAGATGCAGAGCTCTGCCTGGAAGGGTCACAGCTCCTACCCTTGCTAGATACACATGATGGGAATGCATAGCTCCCACAATACAGGCCAGAGTGGCAGAGGTCAAACTCAGTTGTAAGGTAGGCCCAGACACCAAATAACCTCTTTCTTGCTCAGTGGCTCTCAACCTTCCTAATGGTGTGGCCCTTTAATACTGGTCTTCATGTTGTGGTGACTCCTAACCATAAAATTATTATGGTTGCTACTCTCAACTGTAATTTTGCTACTGTTGTGAATCATAAAGTAAGTATCTGATATACAGGATACCTGATCTGTGACCCTTATGAAAGGTCATTTGACACGCCTACCCCCAAAGGGGTTGAAATCCATATGTTAAGAACTGCTGCTCCCCGGGTGGTGGTGGTGCACGCCTTTAATCCTAGCACTTGGGAGGCAGAGGCAGGCGGATTTCTGAGTTCCAGACCAGCCTGATCTACAGAGTGAGTTCCAGGACAACCAGGGCTACACAGAGAAACCCTGTCTCGGAAAACCAAAAAACCAAAAAACAAAAAACAAAAAAACCAAACTGCTGCTCTAGCTGTTTCCTTCAGTATTAAGAACCTTCTAATGCTTCCGGGGATGGAACCAAAGCCTTGTACCCCCTACTAACACACCCAGAGCCCCAAAGCCAGCAGACCCCCTTTATCAAGAGTGTTGGTAGAGCACACTTGGCCAGAAGGAAAAACAAACCTCTAGCAAGTGCCTCACCCCTGCCCCAAGGCTGACAAACAGGGGCTGAACACCCACTGCAAGTGGTATCCACACCCTGCTGGGCTCTGTGAGGTAAAGGACAGCTGCTCACACACCCACATATCTCGGGCTAGGACGGACTTTTTTTTTTTTTTTTTTTTTAAACTCGAAAGGTCAGCATGCGCTGCAGAGGCACTGATGTACTAAGCAGGAGGAGACAGTGTGGGTGAAGTACCAGGCAGGACCAGCAGACAGCTGGGCACTCAGACCTCCACCCAGCATGACCTCTGCTCGACTATGCTTGTCACCACTGACTGCACCTGGCTGGAGCCAGCATCTGTCCATTAGCAGAAACAAGCTTTACATACCTCTCTTTCCCAGTCACCAGCACAGGATGGAGGGTCATCCCAAAGGGAGGAACAGAGTTCACAAATGGAGAAATTGAGGCTGGAGACACCCTGAGTGGCAAGTAGCTCCAGGTGGCCTGGTTCCCATCCCCACACCTTGGGGTCCACAACAGACTCAGAGTCAAAGTTATAGGACAGTTTGGTCACTTTCTGTGTGACTTTGTCAATAGGTGAAAGCTACAGGGAAGCAGAGACCAAGACCACCTTTGTGCCAGGCTCCTTCTGAAAGCAGTTAAGTGTACAAGTCCAATACACATCCATTTCAAGGCCCAGACCCTGAAGGGACTTATCTCCCAAGAGGCCATGTTTAAAGTACTCAGCCAGACCAGCCATCACTGCTCTGCATGGTGGCAGAGTGCTAACCCTACACTTCTAGAATCTCGGCTACCGTCTTCCAGAGACACCCAGACAAGGCTAGGTGACACACTGGTATGCAGAACAAGCAAGGGTTCGTGGGAAACATGACCAGAGTGGACAGGGCAATGACCCCCACCATGGCCTTGGGGGAAGACAAGAGGTGGGGAAGGGGCCCTTCAGGCTCTGGGCCTTGAAATGGATGTGTATTGGACCTCAGCACTTGCAGCTTTCTGAAGGAGCCTGGCACAAACGTGGGCTTTGTCTCTGCTTCCCTGAAGCTTTTACCTACTGACAAAGTCACTCAGAAAGTGACCAAACTGTCTCATGACTTCTAAGTCTTGAGTCTCCATCTCCTCGTGGCAACCTCCTCCTCTTCTCCCATTCTGTCCATCTGTCCATCCCTCCCTCTGTCTCCCTACCTGCCACCCCAAGCCCAGTAACAGAAGTTCCACCTACTTCTAGTCTCCCCAGTGATTGGCTGTAGCTACTTTTATTTAACCAATAGTTTTAAATTGAGGAGCAAGGTTTACACAACAAAGGCTGGTGTACCTGAGAATTCCCTCATCTGGGGACTAGATCTGGGGATCAGAATTCAGCATTTGTATACACACCATCAGACCAAACCCCAAAACTCTCCATTCACCAGAGCACAGTAGGAGGCAGCCACCTATACAGAAGCCAGCATTCAGCAAGGGACCTTCCTACAGGGAGACACCACCACCTTGCCCAGAACAGAGACAGACACTGATGAAAACGCAGCCTTGGGCTGCTGAGGGTTAGAGCTCTTCTTGACTCCTCTGGACTAGATTTAGGGCTACATGATGGAACGAGAGAGGCCTGGTTTGAGGACAGAAAATGACCTACACTCACTGGTCAACCAACAATACCAAACATGGAGATGGAGGGATGCTGAACACACTATGGCTGGAGGGGCAGCTAGGGCTGTGCTTGGGGCAGAAGAGTGAACCCCTATCCCTGATCCACTTCCGGAAGAGAGAGCCGGAAGGGTCAGAACCACATTAAACTCACATTCAGTCCCTGACTCTCTGAGTCTGCCTTTGCCACAGCTGTGTTTTAATGGCTGAGAAGGTGGGAAAAGGCACCATGAAGGATGGGGTACTAAGCCAAAGGGAAGGGTCCCCTGACCCCAAAGTCATGCTAATTTACATAGCCACTAACATTTATAAAGTACTAAGTCTCAGGTATTGTTTTTTTCCACCTGACTGTTCCAAAAGCCCTGGGAAGAAGGCCATGGGTGAGAGATAAGATTATCAAGCCCAGTTTGGGGGCTTAAGCCTCACCACCACCTCTGGTTTCTGGATGTATCAGGGGACAGCTATGTCATACAAGCCCTGGAGATGACAAAGGTCTCCTGACGCCAAGGGACCGGCCTCAGGACATCACATTATGGTAGCAAAGGTCTATATCCCCAGCAGAGGCAGAGTTATGAGACATACCAGTGGGTGTGATCAGAACAAAGGGAGAAAGAGACTTCAAAACAGAAGCTGCCTGCTCCCTCCTCTGTTATATGACCTTGGATTCCTGTCCTCTTATGCAAGGGGAGGAAGCCTGAGTGAGACTCATAGAAGCTGGCTGACTAGATAAATGTGGGTGTTGTCCTAATGGGCAAAGGATGGGAGTGACCCAAGCCTCAAGATTTAGAGCAGGCCAAGGAATACTGCTGTACAGCAATAGGACCAAGAAGGAGGTTCCACCCAGGACCAGGAAAGGTGAGGCGAACAGGTCACACACTGGCATGGTCTTGTATATTACAATGTGCCCTGGGGTGTCACGGGCACCAGGCCCAGCCCTGTCCACCCTGCAGCTATGGGATGCTGGGCCAGTCACTCATCCATTCTGAGCCTCAGCTCCTCATCTGCAAAAGAGGAATCTGAAAACCTAACCAGGCTAAGGTGAAGACACTAAATGATGCCTCCGCGCATAGTGGTGACGAGTTCTCATTTCAGATTTTATTTCCCAAACATGATTTACTCAACAAGAAACATGCTTCACAATGAAATATCCAATACAGGGAGCAGGTGGGACCCAATACAGTATGTGACACACTGCAGGTATTCAGCAAAAGGGCAAAGGGGGGCCCTCCACTACACACAGCTGACCTAAGACCCACCCCCAACACCCCATTCTTAGTTGGCTTTTATTTTTATTTTGCCTGTGTGTCATTGCTTGGGAGCCATCTACCATCTTTTTGAGACAGGGTCTCTCATGGGGACCCACAGGTTCAATGATTTGGCTAGGTTGGATGGCCAAGAAGTGCCCAGGGATCTGCTGTCTCCTCCACAGCAGTGGGATTACAGGTAGGAGCCATCATGCATGCATGGTTTTTTTGTGTGGGTTCTAGGAATCAAATTCAATCCCTTTCTTCTTCTTCTTCTTCTTCTTCTTCTTCTTCTTCTTCTTCTTCTTCTTCTTCTTCTTCTTCTTCTTCTTCTTCAAACTCAGTCCCTTTCTTCTCCTCCTCCTCCTCCTTTCCCTCCTCCTCCTCCTTCAAAGTTTATTTATCTTATGTACATAAGTATACTGTTGCTGTCTTCACACACACCAGAAGAGGGCATTGGATCCCATTACAGATGGTCGTGAAGCCACCATGTGGTTGCTGGGAATTGAACTCGGGACCTCTGGAAGAGCAGTCAGTGCTCTTAACCGCTTAAGCCATCTCTCCAGTCCCAAACTTAGTCCCTTTTACGTTTATGGACCAAGCACTTTACTCGGCTTCTCCCCAGGCCCCTGCTATTTATTTATGTACTATGGTGCTACGGATGGAACCCACATGCTAGGTGAACACTCTGCTGCTCAGTTATATCCCCAGCTGTTCTTAGTTTTTTTTTTGAGATGGGATCTTACTACATAGCTAGCCTCAAACTCAGACCTCCCCGTGCCTTCTGAGTCCTGGGATATAGCCATGCCCAGCCAAGGAGAACTCTGGACTTGATGCCCGTGCTTCCATATCTCTACTGCTGAATCCCAGGCATGGTCCATCATGCTTGGCTGGACTGGACTGGACATTTTTTAAGGTCCTTTCTAGCTCTAACAGTACAGGATTACTACTGCCACAACCCACCTTTCTGGCCAGTAACAGGGCTGTCATCAATCCCCGGAGCTCATCCTTTATAGCCCGAGGGATTCTAGACTCATCAGTCTGTCCATGAATTTATTCAGGGAAGCAAATGCCTTGGGCTGATGGCTTCTACAAGACATGCAAGGTTCCAGCCAAGCTGGGGATAATGTCCCTATAGCACAGCACACATCCCTCCCCAGGCCTCTTTCCTCTCCTGTGCTACACTACAGAGGGAGTCCCTATTGTCCCCATGACACATGCTCCACAGCACTTGCCTGACACCGGAGCTGGGATTCAGTTGGGTAACAATGGCATATATGAGGAGTGCTCAGGAAGGTGAATTAAAGACATGAAATGACTAGTTCGGCAACACCACGTATCAGGTCCTGGCTGAACCTTGACACATATCACCTCATCCAGAGCTGATTATGCTGATCCCTGCTTTCCAGCAAGGAGGCCATTCCACCTTCCTCAACAACTGCAGGAGCAGACTCAGAGGAGCTAAGTCATCTGCCTGAGGACACACAGGTTGTCCTTGTTATGGTACAACAAATAATCCAGCTTCCAGTTCCCAGGGAGGCAGGAGGTAGAATCCCACAAGGAAAGGTCAGGGCCCTGGCTTCCATCTCTGTCTGCCCTGCCCTGCAATCATCTGAGGCTGGAAGCAGCAGAGGAGACGGGGTGGGGGTGGTGGTAGGAGGTCTACAAGAGTGAATTTGGCGCTTGGCACAAGGGTGCCTGCACTGTTCCCAATGGCCTTTATGTCTCAGGTCCCAAGGGTAAGGAGCAAGAAGCCACTCTTCTCATGCTAGCCACCTCAAGGCTTCCACGGGTGGCTGACCAGTTCTTGTTCCTGGCATTGCCCCACCACCTGCTAATTCAATACTCTAGCTGCAGCAGGCCCTGGGACTGGACACAACACACACGTGTTGCCTCGTGAACATAGGGGTTTTTGCTTCCACACTTTCATTCATATATATATATGTGAATGAAAGTCTTACTCTGTAGACCAGGCTGGCCTCGAACTCAGAAATCCGCCTGCCTTTGCCTCCCAAGTGCTGGGATTAAAGGCGTGCGCCACCACGCCCAGCCACATGTGTTTCTTATGGTTGGATCTCCTATAGAAAAAGTATCTGCTATAGTTGGATGGTAACTGTCTCCCAAAGCCCCACATATTACAAAACTTGTTCCCAGGATGCCTCCTTCTCCCTTTGGCTTCATGGCTGAGGAGGTGGGTGACTGCTCCCCACCGCTCCACGAGTGCTCCCACTGTGCTGTGCTTGCTGTCTTACCACAGGACCAAGGCAATCACAAGTGACCGTGCAGCAGGGCCAAACCCTCCAAGACTGTGCAGCAAAGCAGGCCTGTGCTCCTCCAAGTGACCTCAGGATGACAGTGGCCTTTATCAATGCTGTTACCAGCC
This sequence comes from Montemys delectorum, assembly GCA_019843815.1. Lineage (NCBI taxonomy): Eukaryota > Metazoa > Chordata > Mammalia > Rodentia > Muridae > Montemys > Montemys delectorum. Next base: position 1,256 of record JADRCD010188781.1, on the reverse strand, counting down.
TGCACGTCTGCGGGCCACACTGAGAATCAGGAATCAAGCCCTCCATACAGAAGCAAGCGGGAGACGATTTCCCTTATCCAGTGTGCAGAGCTTAACCTACCCAGTAAACCTCTATCAAGGCTTCTAGAGAGTTCTGCACCAGCCCACACAGGGGCTACATGAAAAGTGGGACTGTTATATGCTTCGTAATAGCAAAAGTATCCTGAGTGGTGATCAAAAGGATATTGGTAAATAAACCAAGGTGCCGTCAATCTGTGGAACACTACATAGCAATCAAACCCATGATGTTCACTGCTTTGTGAAGACACAGAAAAATGCACATAAGGGGCTGGAGAGATGGCTCAGGGGTTAAGAGCACTGACTGCTCTTCCAAAGGTCCCAAGTTCAAATCGTTCAAATCCCAGCAACCATATGGTGGCTCACAACCATCTGTAATGGGATCTGACGCCCTCTTCTGGTGCGTCTGAAGACAGCTACAGTGTACTTATAATAATAAATAAATCTTTAAAAAAAGAAAAAAATGCACGTAAAATAAAAAGCCAAGTGCACATTATGTGTGACAGGGCACATACCCTGAATATACACAACAAACAGGGTGGAAGAATTACATGCTAAATGCTACTGGTTAACAACCCTAGATGAGGCCCAGCTGAGGACTGCTGTCTTCTCAAGTCTTTCCTTAACTCTGTAGGGGAGATCTAGGCTTCTATACACTAGGTCAAGAGCAGAGGGGGCAACTTTCACATTAGGCAGGGCTCATCCATCTTTCCTTTGTTTTTGTTTTTGACACACAGTCTGGCCTCTTATTTGCTATGTAGCCAAGGATGGCCTTAAACCCCTGACCCTCCGGCCTCCACCTCACAAGTGCAGGTACTCACAGAGGCCAAAAAGGGGAAGAGAAAATCCAGACTGCCAGTACATACCCCAGGCCAGGAACAAGCACAAGGCTTGGGTGCCCACACCCAACACAATCTTGCCTCTGCTCCCAGAGAGCCAAGTCCAGAGGGCAGAGCCTAACCCAAGACTAGTCCTCTAGGATCAAAGAGTGGGGCTTAAATCACAGTATCACTTCACAGTCCCAATGCTCCTGTCACCAGCAGGTCTCAGAGGCAGCCTATCTACCACACCCACTGTCCTTCATTCACCCGAGTTCCTCCCCTCAGCTACAGCCCAGAACTGACAAAGAGGCATCAATGAGCCAGGGTGGCCTTGACCATCAGCTGAGAGGCCAACATCAAGACAAGAGCAAGGACACC
>JADRCD010188780.1:54606-65477 GCA_019843815.1 Montemys delectorum | reverse complement strand
ATACACACACACACACACACACACACACACACACACACACACACACAGAGATATACACAGATACACACATATTGTAGCAACACACTGAGGCAGGTAAGGAGTCCCACGACTGTAATCTCAGAATTCAGAAGCTGAAATAGGAGGGTTACCATGAGTTTGAGGAAAGCCTGAATTCTAGAGTACCAGGCAAGCCAGGGCTAAGGGCTACAAAACAAGATTGTTTCAACCCACACCAGGAAAACCTATCAAAATGAGCCTCATAAGTGTATCCAATTATCCATCAATGCAAAATTGTTTTATTCTAAGTATAAAGACATGTATCCACACTCTCAGTCCTCTGGGAGGTGGAAGCAAGAGAATTATGAGCTCGAGGCCCACATACGATAAATAGTGAGACCCTATCTAAAACAAAAGTTTCTTAAATGTTATATATGTATGCGTGCAGAATTCACTGGTTTGAAGAATGCTATAATTTTGTCTTAATAGCTTATTATTTTCAGCCATAACCTCACTGCAGACAATGTTGTCAATGTGTCAAGGACCCAGGACAGAGAGGAAGTGGCTAAGTGAAAACCAATTTCACTGTCCAAAGTTGAATGCCAAAGTCCCTAATTTATATAATACAGAGAATGTTGTCAGAGCAGGAAGGCCAGCAGCATGCTGTTGGTCGCTGGTGTCTGCCTGGCGGAGTGGCCACTTACCTTGTGCTGAAGTTCCTGGATCAGTGCTTCCTTCTTGTTCAGCTCTTCTTGAGCAGACTGTAGTAGTCCAGAGTGCTTTTGTGAAGCCTCTGTGAGCATGTTCAGCTGCTCAGTGGCATGGGCCAGATCTTCACAAAGCATTTCCCTCTGTTAGGGAATAACGTCCCAAAGAAAATATTTCTTAACTATGCCATTCAGCTCACAAATCATTACTACATTACTATAAAATTTTAAAGTTAGGAAAGGAAATATTTAAATATTTTTTAAAAATTTTCTTGGACTGAAGAGATGGCTCAGCGGTTAAGAGCACCGACTGCTCTTCCAGACAACCTGAGTTCAATTGTCAGCAACCACATGGTGGCTCACAGTCATCTGTCATAGGATCCGATGCCCAATTCTGGTATGTCTGAAGACAGCAACAATGTACTCATATGAATAAAATAAATAAATCTTTAAAAATAATTGTTAAAAAGTTTTTTCCTTTGGCTTATGCAGTAAACTATTCCAAGACACCCCTCCCAGCTGACATATAAGTAAACAGGCCTAGGTGTGATCTTAGTAGATTCAGTTTCCTGTCTGAGGTTAGGTAGTGCTCTCTCCTCAATCAGGATTTTAGAGCTGATCTTTCCATGAGAACACTTAAGAAGCAGATCTTACTTAATGTCTCAATAGTTGAGTTTTATGGGCTTACACGATTAAGATATTTTGCACACATGAGTGTGTATGTGTGTGTGTTGTACATACCCATGTGACATGTACAGATGTCAGAGGTCATGTTAGTAATCTTTATTATCATTCACTTTATTTTCACTGAACCTGGAGTAAACCATTTTGGCTAGAAGAGCTGGCCAGCAAGCACCCTGTCTCTGTCTGCCTCTGCCCTCTAGTGCTATACTATATGGTTATAGACTTCAGCAGCTGAGCCCAGCTTTTACATTTGCTGAAGATCCAAACATGGGTCTTCAGGCTTATGCAGCAAGCACTTATCTACAGAACTATTTCCTTAGTTCGACTCTGGTTTTTATATCCTAGAAGGTAAATAGCTGTTGAAGATGTCTCTAGCCTAGGTACTCAGAGAAGAGCTGTAACAACTTACCATGGCACTGGCTACTGAAACCTCAGAGAATAAGGTGGTGCAAAGTGGCAGAGAATTCCTAATGGCTGCATATGTAATTCCTACTTATATAGCATAGGAATACTCTGGTGACCACACTAGAGCAGAATCTGCTCATCCTCCCTTCCCATATGAACATGTGCACACTGTTTTTAAAAAGATGACCTGAGGGCTGGAGATAGCTAGCACAGCTGCTAATAAAGTGCTGTTGCCAAGGACTGAAGTGTGGTTCCCAGCATCCACAAGGGGCATCCCTGATCTACCTTAAACCCAGCTCCAGAAGATCCAAAGTCCTCTCTGGTCTTAAGAGTACTGCATACACCCCACCCCACACAAATTTAAACAGCAAAACAAAACGCATGTAAATAAAATAAATAAATAAGGGCCTGAGGTGCTGGAAAGATAGCTCAGTCAATAAAATCCTGCCATGTACCCTAGTTATCTTGTTAACTTGATACAACACAGTCATCTGAGAGGAAAGCCTCAACTGAAGAATTGCCTAGGTTTGATTGGTCTGTGGGTAGCAGAATCTCTAGGCATGGTAGAGTTAATCATAAGCCTGTGAGTTAACCAGGGGCTGAGCGATTATGCAGTGCTCCTCTATGGTTTCTGCTTTGTATTCTGCCCTGAATTCCCTCAATAATGGAGTGTGATCTGGAAGTGTAAGAAAAACAGAAACTTTCCTCTCTAAGTTGTTTTCAATCAGTGTTTTGTCACAGGAATAGAAAGGAAACTAGTGCAGTCATCTTAACACTCATGTAAAGGCTAGGCATAATGGCATGCCTATAAACACAGCACTTCGGAGGCAGAGACAAGAGGATGCCTGGGGTTCACATGCTGAATACTCTAGCCTAATCAGTGAGTTCCAAACTACAGGAAGGAAGGATTTATCTCAAAAAAAAAACAAAAACAAAAACAAAAACAAAAACAAAACAGGATTCTGATGGTGCCTGAAAAATGAAACCTTGACCTCTGGCCTCCACATGCACCTCCTGCTCCCCCGCCCCCCCAAACACACACACACACACACACACACACACACACACACACACACACATACAAACACACACACATATACAAACACACACATATACAAACACACACACATATACAAACACACACACACATATACAAACACACACACATATACAAACACATAAACACACACATACAAACATACACACATATACAAATATACACATACATATATAAACACATACACAAAAACATACAAACACACATATATATACAAACACATACACATATACAAACACACATACAAATACAAACATACAAACACACATATATACAAACACATATACATATACAAACACAAACACACACACAAACACACACAAACACACACACACACACACACACACTTGCTTGTTTTCCAAAATGGGGTTTCTCTGTATAACAGGGTCCTGCCTGTCTTGGATTGGATTTGTAGGCCAGGCTGGCCTTGAACTCAGAGATCCACTTGTCTCTGCCTCCCAAATGCTGGGATTAAAGGCATGTGCCATCACATACAGCTGACTTGTAGTTTTTTTTGGGTTTTTTTGTTTGTTTGGTGTTTTTATGTATGTACTTTATATTTATATCTGGATTCTCCTTCTCTCTCTTTGTTCCTTCCTTTTAAGACAGGTTTCACTGGGTAATTCCAGCTGACATGTAGACTTGCTTTGGCTTCCCAAATAGTGGGATTAAGGGCAAGTGCCTCCATGCCCAGATCTCAATTTTTAAAAATTGGAATTTGAATTTGAATTACATGAATTTTTGTGTCTACAGTAATTTTGTACTTTCCTTTTCAAGTTTTCCTTACATCACTTGGAATCTCTCTGACATCCTAATACTTGCTAAATTTTTTTCCTTAAGATTCTGATACATTTTATTTTTGTGAATAGGACTTAATTTTTACTGTTGATTTTTCAACAATACAGCAGTCCTTCCTTCTACTCTGTGGGTTTTGAGGATTAAAATGAGATGGTCGGGCTGGCGAGATGGCTCAGCGGGTAAGAGCACTGACTGCTCTTCTGAAGGTCCTGAGTTCGGATCCTAGCAACCACATGGTGGCTCACAACCACCCATAATGAGACCAGACGCCCTTTTCTAGTGCGTCTGAAGACAACTACAGTGAATTGGGCCAGAGCAAGTGGGGCCAGAGTGAGCCAGGCCAGCAGAGGTCCTGAGTTCAATTCCCAGCAGCCACACATATGATGGCTCACGGCCATCTGTACAGCTACAGTGTACTCATACTCATAAAATAAATAAAATAAATCTTTAAAAAAATAAAATAAAATAAAATAAAATGAGATGGTCAACTTCAGAGGAAGTAACTTTACTCTCTGAGTCATCCTTTGAAAAAAAGTCAGAGGCAGAGGAATTCTGTGAGTTCAAGATCAGCCTGGTTGATGCAGTGAGATCCTGTCTCAAAGAGAAAAGGGGTAGGGGGGAGAGAGAGAGTGAGAGAGAGACAGAGAGAGAGGGAGAGAGAGAATAAAACTAGAAATAAAGAAAGAAAAAGAAAGTACCACATTAATACCTACCTCGATGTCCTCTGAGAGGATTCTCAGTCTAAGAGTTTCTTTCAGTTCCAGGATATCCACTTCCTGTCTCCTGATCAACTCCTTGCTCTCTTCTTTGTCAGCCACAGCAGCATTGTATTTACACTGCATAAAATAAAGTCATAGCACAAGAGCTTTCTGCTAGAGTTTTGCCTATCTGTACACCAAAGCAACTTACAAGTATCTTAGTTCCAAGGTGAGCACCATATTAACAAGCTAATTCAGTAACACCTCGTGGTGGTGGCTGTTGTTTGTTTGTTTTTTGAGTTTTATTATTTGTGTGTGTGTGTGTCTGTGTGTGTGTGTGTGTCTGTGTGTGTGTGTGCATGCATGCAGCTGGAGTGACACATGGTTATGAGATGTCCAGTGTGGGGGATGCATCAGTTCCTTGGAAGAGTAGCAATTGCTCTAACCACTACGCCACCTCTACAGCTCAACAAACCCTTGCTAGGGAAGGAGTAAGAGCTAGTGCACATGGTGAAGAACAACAGGACAGTCTCATAGTGTTAGAGAAAGCAACCTAGCTCCGTCACCTCAGTCTGCCTGAGAAGATAAATATGGGTTGAAGCAAGCCCCTTCGGAGCAAAACCAATGCAGATAAAAAAACCTTTATCTTGGCCCAAGCAAAGGGCAAAGCATCAATACTCAACAACAGCTACTTCAGAAAATGATACTAAGTCTCAGATCAGAGACACAAGTCCATGTAATAAATATCTGCAAATTTAACTAAGACATCTATTTGTTTTTCTTGAGTCAAATAAGGAGCCCTCTTTAGCCTTAACTGTTTATTTCTAATCAATGGTTGCAGAATGGTGCAGAGAACACTATTCCAGGTGAAAAAGACCTGGAACAGAAATGCTCTTGTCCAGAAATGTGCATGCTGCACATCTTAGGAATCCTCTGGGTGTTACCTTCTACAGTCAAACTTACTGTAACATACAATCTTCTTACCTGTTGGGATGGCTAACAGATGCCTAAAAAGCCTGTGAATCATCCCCTGCTTAAGCTCACCATCCTGTTACAGAACTTACATTTATGTCTTGTAGTTCTTGTTTCAGGGTGTCTATGGTTTCTGATTTTTCACCAGCTGATGTTCTTAACTCCTGGATTTGGTTCATGAGGTTGGTGACAAGTTCCTGACAAGGACAAAAACATTTATCTGCAAAAGCAGTAACATTATGGAGATCATTTTAAAAGATGAGCTGTTGTGTTTTAAATAAAATTTTTCTTTTTTTTTAATTTTATTTTTTTAAATAGATTTATTTATTGTTATATGTAAGTACACTGTAGCTGTCTTAAGACACACCAGAAGATGGCGTCAGATCTCATTACAGATGGTTGTGAGCCACCATGTGGTTGCTGGGATTTGAACTCAGGACCCTTGGTAAAGCAGTCAGTGCTCTTACCCACTGAGCCATCTCACCAGCCCCTAAAATTTTTCTTATACTCTTACATTTGAACACTGATTCCCAGTAGTGGTGGTGTTTGGGGGCTTGTGGACCACTTGGGAGGTGAGGCCTAGCTGGAGGAAGTGGGTACTAGAGTTATAGGCACCTCCAATTCCTAAGCAAGCTCTCTGTGCTTCCTATTAGGTGTTATGCAATAAACAGCTATAGAATTTCTTATCAACATGGAGCCATGCCTTGCCTCTCATGAGTCAGAATAAATCTTTCCTACTATAATTTTTTTTCAGGGTACTTGGTCACATCAATAAGAAAAGTAGCTAGCACATAAACTACTTCTGTTTTCTAATGGTAATAAACATAGTCAATTTATTTTAGCAAATATTATGTGACATTTCACCTTTTTTCCCCTTAGAGATAGGGTTTCACTATGTAGCTCAGGCTAGCTTTTATATCTCTACATAGCCCAGGCTGGCCCCTTAACTAATGAGATTCTTGCCTCAGTATCCTAAGTGCTTATATGACAGAGTTAGACCATTTTTATATTTGGACAGACAAATCATTTTTATTTATTCTGGCAAAGTCAAAAGTAAGGATTTGAGACTGTACATGATGAACTTACAGTCAGTAAAATAGGATCAGAGTAATAGCAATCTAGTTGAAGAAAAAAACAAGACATGTTATACAAGCTGTGTAAAGGAATAGAGTAAAGGTAGATGTGGCAACACGTGCCTTTCATCTCAGTGCTAGGGGGCCAAAGACAGGTATTCTGAATTTGAAGCCAGTATGGCCTACATACTAAGTTCCAAGCCATTCAGTACTACATAGTGAGACCAGGTCTCAAACAAACAAATAAAAAATAGAGAGATAAGAGTAGGTTTGTGGGGCTGGAGAGATGGCTCAGCGGTTAAGAGCATTAACTGCCTCTTCCAGAGGTCCTGAGTTCAATTCCCAGCAACCACATGGTAGCTCACAACCATTTGTAATGGAATTGATGCCCTCTTCTAGTACTCATATACATAAAATAAATCTTAAAAAAAAAAAAAAAAGAATAGTTTGTAGTTGAGGTTAAGAAACAAATTATCTAATTGAATTTCCCATTCTCCAGCACCCTTAAATGACCTAAATGTGCATGGACCAGGCAGTTTGTAAGTCGTCCTGCAGGATGGAGATGGTACAGAAGACAGGAATGACTAAGTGACATTATAAAGAAGATATAAAGCAGTACAATGACGTATACCTGTGTCTCAGAAGCTTGATAAAAGGATTGTGATTTCAAAGCCAGCTCAGGCTACATAGAGAAGTCATGGATCTAATATTAAATAGGTACCACAACAAAAATAAACAAACAAAATACAAAAGAATAACACTGAAAACTCTACTTACCTTGTCAGACTCTCTAGACTTTTCCAGAGAGCTGATAACATTTTCAGTAGCAAGCAAGCTTTCTTCTAGTTTCTGTACTTTTGCCATCTATGGTGAAAAGTAAAAAATCACATTAAAAACAACAAAAACCAAGCTGATAACTGCACCATACACTAGTCTACACCCACTGGGACAGTGGGTTTTGAGGTCTCAATCAACTAAACACCAGTACATATCATTACAGCCACCTGGGAACTAGAAAATAGTCAAAAATAATAGAACCAGAACAAACACGCGCGCGCACACACACACACACACACACACACACACAGCTGGGGGGGGGCGGGGCGGGGCAGGGAGAGGGGGTGGAGAGAGAGAGAGAGAGAGAGAGAGAGAACAATAAAAAATTCAAGCCAGGGAATGGGAGAGGTGGCACCCAACTTTAACCTCAGCACTTAGGAGTCATGTGGGTCTTTGAGTTTGAGGCCAGTATGGCCTACAGAGTAAGTCCGAGGATGGCCACAGCTACATAGAGAAACCCAGTTTAAAACAAAAAACAAAAACAAAAACAAAATAACAACAACAACAACAAAAACCAAACCAAAATAAAAGAAAACTAAAAAAACAAAAACAAAACAGAACTAGTCAGATGTTATCTTAGCACTTGGAAGGCAGGGCCTGGAGGCTCTTAAGTTCAGGGAAAGCTTGGGCTACAGAGTAAATTTCAGGGCAGCTATATAGTATGACCCTGTTTCAAAAAATCAAGGGTGGTCAGGTACAGTGGCACATGCCTGTAATCCCAGCACACTGAGAGCCCCAGGTCAGCCAGGATTACACAGAAAGATCCCATCTCAACAATAAGCAAACAATCAGGGTCCAGGATGTACCTCAGTGGAAGGAACCAAGTTTGAACCCTAGCAGCAGCAACAAGAACAAGCCTTTTATTAGTGATTTCTAACACTGTAAAGCTATGTCACTTTATTCTTTGGACTTCAGGAATAAAAGTTACAAATTTCAAATTCTATATTCAGAATAGGAAGCTGACCTGCTTTTCACACTTGGCCATCTCTTTCTGTTTCTCCTGACGTACAGCCTCAAGAACCTTTAAGATTTCTCTGGAAAAAAAGAATTAATGAAATCATGAAATGAACATACAGACTCAAAGAAATTAAATATTATTTAAGTGAAGTCTATTAGGCAAGTCCTGGGTTAGCATGTTCCCATGGAGATCAAAAAGTTGAATGTACTTGTTCACAACTATTTAATGAGGAATTATTTTTGTATCACAACTCTTTCATTTTTCTCCAGGGTTTGGTATTTGATAACCTAGCACACAGCACACATTACTTATCGCATCTGTTGGAGATGGAATGTAAAGCCCACGACTACAGACAGGGATGTCTCATTCATTGCCTCACTCTATATTCCCGTACCCACAGCACAGACCCACAGCACTGGCCCTGGCTCATTGGACATAACTAAATGTTAAGTCTCTACAGCTCAAGTAGTGGCAGGCTCTCCCTTCAACATAGTGTACCAGAGCCAAGAACAATCACAAAAGAATGCTGTAAACCCAATTATTCTCCCTAGTGTGGCCATGAGACCACTGACAGAAACAGGGATAAGACAATGAGAGTCTGGGGAAAAAGGAATATAAAAAGATTGATAGAAGACAGATAAAGTGATAAAGTCACCCCCATACTCCAATAATAAAAGGACAGTCAGTAGTCTGCTGTGGTGGTATACACTAATCCTAGCACTCAGGAAGCAGAGGCAGGCAGGCGGATCCATGATCACATGGTAAGACATTGTCTCTAAACAAAACAAAACAAAACCAAACTATACCAGAACCAAACCAACCAACCAGTCAACCAAACAAACAAACACTTCTCCAAACCAACAAAAACTAAGAATAATTAGTTATATTCTTAACTGAAGTTTCCTTCTTCACAGCTACTTTTACAAAATTTGCTGTTTACTTTGGAATGCTTTAAAGAAAAATAATTCCCTTTTTTTAAAAAAAAAAAAAAAAAAAAAAGTGTGGTTCTGGGATTTAAACCAGGGCCTCAAGTCTAATAAGAAAGTGCTATATCACCAAGTTACACCCCTAAATGAAAAGAACTCTCCAAATTGAAAATGACTAGGGTGTTAATAAAAGCACAAGTTAAAAGCTGTGCACAGTGGAGCATGCCTAGATTCCCAGCACATAGGACACTGAAACAGGAGGAAGGAGGGGTTAAGGCCAGCCTATGCTAGACAGCAAGACCCTAAAGTTCCAAAAGCAAGATAAATAATGCAGTATTGAATAATATTCTAATGAATAGGAAGAATTAACAACACTCACTTAGAGCTATTTTCTTTATCTTCTTCAAATTGTAATGATAATTTGTTGTTTCGTTCTTTTTCTGCCTCAAAAAGCTCCACCAAATTCTAAAAGACAAACCATATATTACGTGTGATGTGACAGTTATGAGTATCAGGCAGTTAAAACATACCAAGAACTGTGGTTGTTACAGGAAATCAGAGACCAGAATAGGAAGCACAGATTTAGGATATATTCACCAGCTACAACACTGTTCACTATGATTGGTATAGGAAATCAGAGACCAGGACAGGAAGCAAAGACCCAGGATACACTCACCAACTACAACACTGTTCATCACTTACATGCAGATCAGACTTTAATGTTTCATTTTCTTGTTTGCATTTTTGGAGGTTTTTTGAAAGTTGGTCGATTTCAAATTTCATTACTTCTTGTAAGTTATCGTAGGAATCCTGTAGACAGGCTTGGCTCTCAAGAAGTTTTTCATTTTCTAATCTTTACCAGGAAGAAATTTTGAAACAAAAAGTATAAACTTTTTAAGTTAGATTTTCTGAGGTTCAAGCTTTTGTTTTTTGTTTTTTAAAAAAAGATTTATTTATTTAGCTGTACAGATGGTTGTGAGCCTTCATGTGGTTGTTGGGAAGTGAATTTAGGACCTCTGCTCGCTCTAGTCAACCCTGATCGCTCTGGCCCAAAGATTTATTTATTACTGTTGATATCTTCTAACACAACAGAAGAGCACATCAGATCTCATTATGGGTGGTTGTGAGCCACTATGTGAGACATTTGAATTCAGGATCTTCGGAGGAGCAGTCAGTGCTCTTACCCACTGAGCCATCTCGCCAGCCCAAGTTCAAGGTTTTCTATCACAAAGCATTTACATTTTTCAGAGAGCTGTCATGGCCTCTTGTGCAAAGCCCTTGGTACCCATGTGAGAACCACTAAATGAGAAGAGACAGATAAGAAGGAAGTATTCACCTCAAGTATTTCTTCCATATCCTTGCTCATCAAGTTAACTGATTGGAAATTTAACAGTTAACTGACATTGGTGATGAAGCTCATTTGAGTGTTTCTAGCTAGGCACTAGAAACTTAATTTCCAAGTATTGTTAATGGTTCAAACCCAGCTATTAAGAGCTTTGTTAACATCAAAGTCTAGCTCTAGAAGATGTTTTTAGGACAGAAAACATGGCTTTTTTTCTAACCAAGAGAGAATTTAATCTCAGTAAGAACTACTAGTTGCCTGCTCAGTTACACTTTCTTGCTCCTCTCCCCAGCACACTGCTTCATGTTTGGTACCCAGCGGTCATCCAAAGAATCAGCCAACAACCTCATCTCTGAACTGTAACTTATAGACAGCTAACTGGTGCAGATAGATCCATTATGTATATACAGCTAACTG
>JADRCD010188780.1:0-54596 GCA_019843815.1 Montemys delectorum | reverse complement strand
AGCTAACTGGTATAGATAGATCCATTATGTATATGCAGCTAACTGGTACAGATAGATCCATTATGTATATGCAGCTAACTGGTGCAGATAGATCCATTATGTATATGCAGCTAACTGGTGCAGATCCATATGCTGTGCAAACTGAAGGAAGCAGAAGCAGCAAGTCACAAAGGGCAGGGAACTAGCTGCTAAAAGGTAAGATGGGGACATATGTACGTCTTCAAGGTGTAGAGTATAGACAAGTAGGCAAAAGTCAGTAAGAAACAAATGGCAGTGTGAGCTCTACCATTCAGAAGCATCAACAACCAGAGGGTCAGAGAATAAGCAGCTCAGTAAGTAGCTTAAGTAAACTAAAGACACTAAGATTTTGTTAATAAAAATTGATAATTACATTTTGACCAATATATTTTAAAGGTTAGGATAATCATTGCTTTTAAGATAACATTTAAACACATAGCTCAGTAGATAATGCAATGAGATTTGATCAGGTGTGGTGGCGTATGTCTTAGATAACAGCACTCAGGAAGCAGAATAGGTTCCAGGCCAGCCAAAGCTACATAGAGGGACTGTGTCTCAGAAAAACAAACAAAACCAACCAAACAAAAGCAAATCAATACACTTAAAACACACACACACACACACACACACACACACACACACACACGCAGTTTATAGTGAAGCCAATTGGTATTAAAAACAGTGTACTGGATGGCATATGCAATATGAGTTGGGATTATAATACTCCAAAGAACAACAAAGCAAGCACCTTGAACCATTAGAACTCTACCTGGCACTGTCCAGCTGAAGCTGAACCTGCACATGTCTTTCAGAAAGTTGGCTGAGCTCTTTCCCGTGACTCTCTTTGAATGTGCTATACTCCAGTTTCACCAAAGAAAGTTCTTTGTCAGCAGAATTAAGAACAATTCGCAGGTCATGAACCTCACATTTCAAAACTAGAAAATAAAAGAAATCAAGGTCTCAACAGGTCCCTTTACAGGTTCTTTGTATAAAGGAAGCAAATAAATGAGACTGTATCATTTATAAAGTAGGCAAATAAATAACATTACCACTGTAAGGACAAACATCAACAACTAAGCACTAAAACTAAACTTTCTATTTCTTGCCTCTCCTTAGGTCATGGCTGGACCTACATTTCATTTGCCCCAGCCTGGCTTTTTCTTACCATGTAGTAAGGATAACCCTGACCTCCTCATCTTCCTGCTTTTACTTCCTGAGTTTTGGGATCATAGGCATATGCTACCATACCCAGCTGTTCCAACATTTCTGTAGAAACAGCAAGAGTTAACATCTGTTCCTAGTTTTTAGGTCACCTGATGTGTTAAGATATTCTTTCCTGTGTAATACGCAGGAAAACTATTAGTATAAGAAAAACTTGAGAGATTAAAATATTTGAAGGGATGTGCTCTTAGCTATTGAAACGCTTTAGTAATATACCAGAACTTTTCAACAATGGGTTAAACAATTGTGGCCTCAAAAGAAACTCCAACTAAAAAGTAGATTAAGTGACTTATAGTTTTACTACAAACTGCTGAAAATATTTTCGAGATAGAATCTCATGCATCCCAGGCAGACCTCTAAGTTGATGTGTAGCCAAGGAGACCTTGAATTGCAGAACCTCCTGACTTTACCTACTAACTGCTGGATTACCTGGCTTATCTGAAAATGCTTTGATGAACACAAGAATATACTTAAATAAAAGTAGGAAAGATACCCCATACCTAGAAGTGTATATAAATAATTTATGCTTTACTTTGTCACTATTAATGCAACTCAGCTTTTAAATTAAAGACACTCCATTTTTAAAGGACTTTAAACTTTGTGTGTGTTTGTATGTATTTCGGTATGCTTGTTCACGTATGTATGTGTGCAGGTCAGAGCAGAAACTTGGATATAACTAATTGCTCAGGTGCATCCCACTTTTGTTTGAGACAAGGTCTTTCACTGGCCTAGTGTTTTACTCAGTAGGCTAGATCACCCTAGGGAACGGAGATCGTTTGTTGTTTCCCACCTTGATAGCACTGGGATGACAGACGTGTCACACCATACCCAGCTTTTTATGTGGGCTCTAGGGTCTGAATTCAGGTCATCAAACTTGTAAGGCAATAGAACTATCTTCTCAGCTTTTAAATAAACTTTAAGTAAACACTTGTAATATTTATTTGTGACCATCTTGAAGAAAATTATTTCTTCAAGAATTTATTTATTATACATTTACCATGAACATGTAAGACCAACTATCTAACAACAAACAAAACAAGCAAGCCCTTAAAATAAACAAACAAACAAACAACAAAACTCAATAATTTAAATGTTCAAAACAATATTGAGGGCTGGTGAGATGGCTCAGCGGGTAAGAGCACCGACTGCTCTTCCAAAGGTCCTGAGTTCAAATCCCAGCAACCACATGGTGGCTCACTACCACCCATAATGAGATCTGACACCCTCTTCTGGTGCGTCTGAAGACAGCTACAGTGTACTTACATATAATAATAAATAAATCTTTAAAAAAGAAAAAAACAATATTGAGTGTCCCCAATTGTCCAAACTTACAATCATTCTTAGTCTGAGCATCCTGGAGCTGCTTTTCAAGGTCACTCAGCTGTGTGAGATGGCCTTGCTGTTGTTTGGTCCAATTACTTCTTTCTGATGAGAAAAGCTTTGGGAAAAGTAAATACACTGGAAAAGTATGCTAAGACACAATGTAGACCACTAATTTGTTTTTGTATTTAATGTCTAGTTTTAAGGTAAACGACAAGACAAAACTTGGTTGTTTATGAACTATAATGAAGATGACAATCCCAGATCAGTATGAGAGTGTGGACAGACCATTTTGATTTCTTCTAAACAGTTCACTTGCACACTTTACTAAGTTGTCTAGAACTCAGACAATGAATGTCTATGTCACTATCAGAGAAGTACAAAAAATTGACTAAGGCTTAGTAAGGGAATTTTCATCTGGCAATGTTGGGGGGGATGCTCAAAAGGGGTCAGAGTGCACATAGAATTATTAAGGAAAAATAAAAAGAGCTTCAAGAGTAGGAGAGCTTCTAAGAGAGAGATATCCTCATGTCATTGTATCACAGTCGCCTTTACACTGAGGGTTCAAACACCTTCTGAGGCTGTGCCCCGCCCCTCACCTCCTGCATTTGTGTAGAATGGTGCTCTAGTCTGTCAACACTGAGGGTTCAAACACCTTCTGAGGCTGTGCCCCGCCCCTCACCTCCGCCCCTCACCTCCTGCATTTGTGTGGAATGGTGCTCTAGTCTGTCTACACTGAGGGTTCAAGCACCTTCTGAGGCTGTGCCCCGCCCCTCACCTCCGCCCCTCACCTCCTGCATTTGTGTGGAATGGTGCTCTAGTCTGTCAACATTCTGTTGAAGTTTCAGGTTTTTAGTTTCTTCCTCATCCAGCTTCACTTGAAGAGCACTCAGTTGTTCCTGCATTAAATATACTGCAGTCATCAAAAAGGCCTTTACATTTAAAAAAGTTTAGTTTTATTTTATGTATGGTTATTTGCTTGACCTGCACACATACATACGTGAACAAGCACACCTAAATACATACAAACACACACAAAGTTTAAAGTCCTTTAAAAATGGAGTGTCTTTAATTTAAAAGCTGAGTTGCATTAACAGTGACAAAGTAAAGCATGTACCAACTGCACGCCTGGTGCGACAGGAGCACCAGAAGAGGGTGTCAGATCGCTTGCAACTGGATTACAGAAGCTGTAACCCACCAGGTGAGTTCCCGAAGCTGAACCTAGGTCCTGTAGAAAGGCAGCTGAACTGCCACTGAGAGAACTCTCCTGCCCTCTTCCTTTTTGGTTAAAGAGACAAGAAACTAAAACAAATAAACTCAAACCCTTATAGAAGTAAACATAGCAAAGGACTCCTGGGCCAGAAATCTTCAGAAGATTATATTGATCATTCCTATATTTCAAAATTACACTGTGTCTGATCGAAATAGATACATTTAAACACAAAGCAAGAAGTGGATAAAATTCAACCTTGAGGGGCTGGTGAGATGGCTCAGCAGGTAAGAATACTGACTGCTCTTCCTAAGGTCCTGAGTTCAAATCCCAGCAACCACATGGTGGCTTACAACCACCCATAATGAGATCTGATACCCTCTTCTGGTGTGGAAGCTATAGTGTGCTTACATATAACAATAAATAAATCTTTAAAAAAAATTCAATCTTGAATTAAATTAGAGTCTGAGCCGCTCATGGTGGTACATGCACTAGGGAGGCAGAGACAGGCAGATCTCTGAGTTCTAATCCAGCTTGGTCTATACAGGGAAACCCCATCTTGAAAAAAACAAAACCAAAAATATAAAAAATAAATAAAAATTAAAATAAAAGAGATAGACATAAGAGCTGGAAAGATGGCCTGGTTGGTAAGAATATACACTATATGTATGTGTGTGAATTTTTATTTTACATATAATATGAAATTACAGAGCCCTGTAGAAACTTATTTTTTTAATGTTAGATTTAAACATTGAGCCCTCTAGAGACCTTTAAAAAACTTCCTCAGCGCTGCATGGGGTTATTTTATTACAATGGCCTCTCTGGCCTGGAATAAGAACATAATTGAGATTTGGAATATTTATTCCAAGTTTTACTGGACAAAGTGGTAAACTTTAATTAACAAACTAGTAGGATCCCAATATAATCAAATCACAAATTACTTCAAATTCATTAAAAACTCCCTGAAGTTTGATCTATTTAACAAAATCCTATTGGTGCTATCACTTTCATTAGGCAGTACAATGCTATGCCATTTACACCAGTTCGAAAGGTCAAAGTAGTGGAAAACTGGTCATTTCACACACAGAGTGAAACGACACAGAAAATGGAGAATGATTTGCTCAAGAATAAAAACTCAACTAAAACTTTATACAGACAACTCAGAAACCTTTGTATACACAAACTTAACTAGTAAACAAATTTTATTCAAATGAACATTATTTTTTTTTCCTAAAGTTTAATCATTACCTGCACAGTTCGAAGCTCCTCAGAAATGGCCTCCAAAGCTTGTTCAGTCATCTCAGGTGGCACTGGCTCATTTAATATATCATTATCTAACCTGCTAGAGTTCTGTGTGTGCAGGAAGCCAAGGCTCTCCACCTCAGGGCTTGACTTTGGTACTAGTCTGGAACAAAGCTGATGAGCCTTGGTTGGAGTGGTAATTATCTGCAGAGCAATCGTGGAAAGGAACATTAGTACAAAGGGGAAATAACTAGATTTATCAACAGAAAAATAATTAAATTTGACTCATCAACTTATCAAGAGGATGTATTCTTCAAGTGTAAGACCAAATAAACCTATCAGTTCAATACAGTTGCATGCTGAGTTGTAATATGGTTTAAAAAATGGAACTTGAAGCTGGGTGGGTGGTGGGGCCTTAACAAAACCCATTTTACACTCATCACATTGGCAAACATTCAAGGGTCCAGGGTCGGGCTGGAGAGGTAGCTTAGCAGTTATATAGTACATGTTCTTCCAGAGGACAGAGTTTGACTCCAGCTCCCACATGGTAACTCACAACCATCTATAACTCCAGTCCCAGGGATTACGAGGCCCTCCTTTAACTTCATGCACTATCACTACATGCATATGGGGCAAACATGCACACAAAATACTTACACATACATAAAATGAATAAATTAAATTTAAACAAACAAAAAGAAACCTCTAAGGAACTCAGGGTGCTAGAAGATTGCTCCCTAACTTGCTCAAAGGCTGACACTCTAACATGAGCACCTGGGCAGTGTGTCTCCAACATAATCACTCAAAGGCAGTGAGAACCTGGCAACCATTAAAGGCCACTGAGTCATCCAAAACATAAAAGCCAGGTTGAGGATGTAGCTCAGTGCATTCTAAGCAGGAATGAGGCCCTGGGCACAATCACAGCATTGCCCAAAAAATGTAGGGTGACAAGGTTTACAGTAAGAAACACTTAAGATGCCAGTTAATATACAAAGACCTAGGAGCAACCTTTGGCTTTGTTTGTGTGTGTGTGGTGGCTTTTTGTGTTTGTCTTGTGACAGGGTTTCTCTGTGTAGCCCTGGCTGTCCTCGAACTCAGATAGATCTGACTAAAGGACTGTACCACCATCCTTGGCTTAAGACCGATCTTTGAATGTTAAAAAAAGCATACTGCAAAGCTAGACATAGTGCACACCCCTTGTACTCATAGGGGTGGAAACAAGAGAATCAAGAGTTCAAGGTCAGCCTGGGCTACAGAGTGAGTTTGAGGACAGCTTTGGCTATCATGAGACCCTGTCTCAAAGAAAAGAAGGAAAAAGAAAAAAAAAGAGAGAGAAGAAAAAGAAAAAAGTTCAGATATTAGGAAGCACTGTATAAAGTTAATGACAAACAGAATCTGATCCCAAACATTTTATTATTCCTCCTTGACTTTGCCACTGGGTATTTCAGAACACTAGGGTGTTCTGCCATCTGTTTGGAAATAACTTTTATTAATAAAAGAGTGCTCCAATTTAAACAAAAGCTCCAGATACCCACCTTGAGTGTTTCAGCATGTATTTTGCTCAGCTGAGAGACTTCCTGGCGACTGCAGACTCTTGTTGCCTCCAAAAGGCTCTCGAGATTGAGGTTTGCTTTCTGCAAAGACTGAAGCTCGGATTCTAATTCCAGCTGCTTTTTTCTGATAGACAGTGTTAAAACTTAGTACCTTCAGGTAGTAAGGAATGGTAAATATTTGTAAGGACATTACAGTTTATACTCTCATGTGATTTGGCTTTTGAGTCAGAAATACTTCCCAAATCATTACCTGCATTTTCCAGGCACGTAAATCAGGGCTCACAGATCGATGATTATTAAAGGTATTCAATTAGTAAACTGTAGAGCTTACTCTACAATTCAAGTCAAATTCAAGTCAATATGCTGTCAGGTTAGGATTAATCTTTATTATACTATCAATATAGTTTATCATTTTATACAAGGAACATCAAATAAGAGTATTAAAAAATCTTTAATTTCTAAAAACAAAAATCTTGATTTAGTCTGTAACTGTGATTTAAATTGGTAATGAGATGAACTTACTCAGCAAATTCAATTGATACTCAACAAATGAGCACTGGATAAAACATCTGCATGATCTACTGCAGATATATAAATATCTGCATGATCAACTGTCAGACATAGAAACATCTGCATGATTTACTGTCAGATATATATAGTGAAGAGATACATGAAAAAAAGTGTTTCCATAAAACAAAACAAGTTAGTTGCTAGGAAGGTTCATATTTAAAGTAACAACAAATTATCTATCATTAACATTAAAATACCAGGAAAACAGGCGAACATATGTATTTGCACTTTACCGAGTTAATTCTTTGAACTCTTCATATTCTTGCTTTGAATTATTCAGCTCTGTCTGAATTTGCAGGAGTTGTGCTTTTAACTTCTCCGTGTTCATGAAGAAACTTGATTCTTTTAGTGCTCTGGGAGAAAATCCTTGCAGACCTGATAAGAAGGAAACCACTCCAGTCTTTGAAAGACAGAAATGGCAAGACTCTTTTCCAAGCTCTCCTCCAGGTACAATCTGAGACACGAGGATAAGAAAGAAATGGATGGGAAGGCTAGTGCGAGAAATGTGAGGACACAAATTCACAGGAAACTCGGGGTGACAGTGTACACAGAGGGTAGTGAGAGTTGTGCTCAAGGAGCACAGACCATAGGATAGAGAAATGAAGTTAAGGAATTACGCTGTTCCCTAGAATGAAGATCTAACAGAGACGATTGAGCACCATGCTTGGTGCTAATTGGAGAACACTAGCACACTCAACTTGTGAAAATTGGTGCTAGTAGCCATGTGAACAACAATTTTGAAGAAAAAACTGATTAACAAGGATAAGTCTAACTTTGCATATAAAATCTTGGGTTTCTCCACACCCAAATATTGTGAATCTTTTTTTTTTTTCACTAATTCACAACCGAAGGCTTAGAAAATGTAAAAGGCAAAACAAAGAACAAATAACATCAAACCAAAGCGGCACTTAGAGGCAGAGGCGGGCGGATCTGAATTCACAGACAGCCTGGCCTACAGAGTGAGTTCCAGGGCAGCCCGGGCTACACAGAGAAGCCCTGTCTATAAGGACGGATAGATGGGATAGACAGACAGACAGACAGACAGACAGACAGACAGACAGAATAAAAGGAGAAGGGATTGGGGGGAGAGCTCAGTGTCAGAGTGGATGCTTAAGCCTCTGAACCCAACCTTGAGTTTGATCCCCAGTACCACAAAAAGAAAGAAAAAATAAAAAGCAAAGAGGTAAACAATTCAGAACAAACATTATAATTTTCTTAACTTAAAAAGAAACAAAGAGCCAGGCAGTGGTAACACATGCTTTGAGGCAGGCAGATCTCTGTGAGTTCAGGACAGTCAAAGCTACAGAGACCTTGTCTTGTATAATTTCGGAACAAAAGAAAAAAAGAAAAGAAAAGAAACGAAGGTGGAGGTTGAGTGTGATACAGTAGTATTAAATACTGCCTTTGAGAATAGAGCAAACAGATTATGTTACCAAATCTCAGTGAATTCACAGCAGTAAGTGCTACCCCGCCCCCCAAAGTTAGACTTAGTACCAACTAAGGCACTTTTCATATAATAATTATGAAAAATAATGTATCACTACAGAGTATGTACAGTATAACCACAATACTAGAACCAAACACTAGTGAAACATGAATTTGACCTGTGGACATTTCTCACATTGTACAGACATTAGCTAAACTGACAAATACTTCAACTATTTATGTTTGAATAGTAAAAAACTTGAAATATCCTATACTTTAAACATGAAAATTCCCATTATGATTCGGATTTAAAATGTCCCTATAGGCTTATGTGCAGTGGAACTGTTCTCATGGGTGATTCTGACCTGTGCTTAACCTTGATGAATTTATAGGCTCATGGTCTGTTGGGAAGTAGAAGCAAGTCATAGAAGTGTGCTCTAAAGGTGTGTCCTACCCCACTGTTCTCCCTACTTTCTGATCTGTGAGCTGAGCAGCTCTGGTGTTCCCTGACATAAATTTCTGGTGGCATAAGGTTCTAACCACAGATATGAATGTACTGGAGCTGGTCAAGAATGGACCAAGTCCTCTGAAACCTTAAACCAAACAAATCACTCTGCTAGTTGATTTATTTCAGATATTCTGTCACAGCAAGGGAAAGCTAACACGTGGGATAAAAATTGGTATCTGTCACTTTCAACTTTTTGACTAAGATCATGTATAAAAATATCTGAATAAATCTTTTATCAAAAAAAGATATATTAATAACAGGCCTTTCCTTGGTATAGCAATTAGTTGAACAGTTTTTTGTGATGTGGGGAAAAAAACCTTTGAAAATTATTTTTAAAATATAAAGAAATACATAAAAGGCTGGAGAAGAGGCTCAGAGGTTAAGAGCACTGACTGATCTTCCAGAGATCCTGAGTTCAATTCCCAGCAATCACATGATGGCTCACACTATCCGTAATTGGATCCGATGCCTTCTTCTGGTGTGTCTAAAGACAACTATAGTGTACTCATATTAATAAAATAGAATAAATAAAAATAACTTATTTCAAAAAAAATACATACAATTGCAATAAATTAGCCCATCAGGTTAAAAAGCCTAACCATAAGATACTGCAAATATTTCTTTTTCCTCTTTGGGATAGTTTTTTTGTTTTTTGTTTTGGTGGCCCTGAATTTAAAAAAAATTAAGTTTTAAAAATTATGTATATGTGCGTATGCCTGTGTGCATGTGAGAGCAGGTGCCCCAAAAGGCCAGCAGTGTTGGATCCCCTGAAGCTGGAGTTACAAGAGATGTGAGCTGCCTACCTAACACGTGTGGAGAACCAGACTCAAGTCCTCTGAAAGAACAGTATGCTGCATTAAATCACCTAGCTAGCTCTGCTTTGAATTCTCTCTTTCTTTTGGATTTGTTTTCTGAGGTGGGAGTGGGTCTCATTTCATAGCTCGGGTTAGCCCAATAATGACTGCCCCTCAGTCTACTAAGTGCTTGGATTTCAGGTGTGCGGCACATATACACCCTGATATGCATGCTCTTTCCTGTTTCTCTATGTGTGTATATGAGTTATGGGTAGGCCAGAAACCAGCCTCAGGGGTTTTCCCTTAGGAACCACCTGATTGGCTTAAGAGTTTTCCTAATAGGCTAGGCTGCTCAGCTAGAGAATCCCAGGATCAAAGCCTCCCCAGTTCCCCTGTGCTAGGATTCCAAGTACAAGCATACCTTTTTAAGTAGAGTTCTAGAAACTCAGGGCCTCATGCTATATAAGCAAGCACCGTACTGACACTACCTTTCCTGTCCTACAGATTAATTCTTTCTTTAGACTTATTTTTGTTCTATGTTCAAGGGTATTTTTTCTGCGTGTATGTCTGTGCACCACATGTATGCCTGGTATCCATGGAAGCCAGAGCATCAGATCCTTCATCAAAATGGAACTCTGACATTGGTGCTGGGAATTGAACTTGGGTCCTCTGGAAGAGCAGCCAGGCTTTTAAGTATTGAAGCCATTGCTCCAGCCCCTTCTCACAACAATCATTTCTTACCTTTGTCCTTTGTCTCTGTGCTAGACACTTCAGAGAAAGCCTTTTCTAGTCTTGCAATAGACTGGGCATCGATTTCATGGGCTCTTTTCACAGGTGCTAATAACTTCAGTCTTCTATTCTCTTCTCTGAGGGAATGATTTTCCATAGCATACTTTGCAAGTCTGGGATGGTGCTCCACCTGTGACATTGAGAAATTGCATACTTCATGTATTTATAAATTTTCCGAAGTGAATTGGTCTCTCAAAAAGCCATTCAGAAATTCTAAGACACAGCAATCATGGTTGTATTCTACTACAGTCTCCACAGAAAGGGACTTGGTAGTGGTGGGTATATCAAAATGTGTTTATGATACACCCAAGCCACATAGGATGATACCCAGCCAGAAGTGTGTAACTCTTCACACAAGGAAATGGCGAAATTAACATACTTGAGGATGTAACTCAGATACACAGCAAGAACCTAGCACGAAAAACGCTCTGGGTTTGATCCTCAGCACAGAAAGGAAGGAAGGAAGGAAGGAAGGAAGGAAGGAAGGAAGGAAGGAAAGAAGGAAGAAAGAAAGAAAGAAAGAAAGAGAGAGAGAGAGAGAGAGAGAGAGAGAGAGAGAGAAAGAAAGAAAGAAAGAAAGAAAGAAAGAAAGAAAGAAAGAAAGAAAAAGAGAGGAGAAGGGAGGGAGGGAGGGAGAGAGAGAGAGAGGAGGGAAGGAGGGAAGGAGGGAAGGAGGGAAGATAAAGTGGATGAAGAGATGGCTCAGCAGTTAAGAACACTGACTGCTTTTTCAGAGAACTTGTGTTTAACTCCCAGCACCCACAAGGCTGTAACTCCAGTTCCAGAAGATCTAACACTCTCTACTGGCTTCCTTGGGCACCAGGCATGCCCAGACATACATAAAAGCAAAACACCCATACACATTAATTACAAATAAATAAATCCTTAAAAGAAGAGGGAGAGTAGAAAAATTTCTGACTACTAAGACTGAATTGCCCTCTAAAATACATTAACTAGGTAAATGCAGAAAAGTATACAAAATAAACAGAAGTAAAAATATCCTACTGCCTGGACATGTATTAAACATACTGGACACAAAACAAAATTATTTCAGTTTTCAAATTAGGTGCCTGTTACCTATTCACTCTCTCTAGGAAAAAGAAAAAATCAAGAACTTCAAACACTCCATTGCTCTGAGACTGGTAGAACCACAACTGCTGCAGAGCACAGGGCCATGGGTAGAGTAGGAATTGCTGGTCTATTTTTTTTTTTTTTTTTTGTCTTCAGCTTAACAGTGGGAACAGGAAAAAGAAACCATGCAGCACACACTACCAGTCACACTGGCTTACAGCACTGCCTTTCCACTGTATGACAGCGAATTACTGGGGAACACGTTGTAACACCTTAGATGGTGAACACTAGTTACACTTTAAAGCTCCCTCCTAGAACACAAAGGTACGCTGCACTCACGTGTTCTCGAAGTGTCTGGATCTCATCCCTCAGTTCTGACAGCAGGCGATCCTGCTCCTCCGGCAGGAAGCTTCCTCGACTCTCCTTCTGGAGCCTCTCTAGACGCATGATTTGGTCCTCCCGGAACTTCACAATCAGTTTATTAGACTGAATGAATTTTTCCTTTTTGAGGGTGAGATCTTCTAGTTGGGTAATTTTTTCTAATAGAGACTTAAGAAATTCAGGATTCAGTTAAACATGAAAATTATTCAGTTTCCCTAAATTCTCATAAACCCAGCAGACAGTACTAAGTCTAAACTCAAAGGCAAGACTTTTGAAAGCCTTTTCCTTATACACCTGTTACTGTTTCACTCACTGAAGTAATGAAAATCAACCATAACATTAAAGTACAAGATGTTCTGAATCCCTTTTCCTAATTCAAGTTCCTACCTTCTTTTCCTGTTCAGATTTCTTAAAGAATAACATTGCTTCCAGGAAATATTCTATGTAATTAGTCTTCTCTTTATCTAAAAGGGGAAAGGGAGAAAGATGTTTATTTTTCAAAACTAAAACAGTCTTTATTCCTGCCAACTATCCTAAGGAACAGAATCTCATGAATGATTAGCAATTTCACATTAACTTGCTCAGCAAATTGGCTGTTCTATGAAGAAAACAAGACATTTCTCTGTATTTACTTAGCACAAATATATCTGGTGAGAGAAACAGAAATGGTTTATTTTTAAAACTGCACTGGCCTGGAGAGATGGCTCAGTGGTTAAGAGCACTGGCTGCTCTTCCAAAGGACCAGGGTTCACTTTCCAGTGCCGACATGGCAACTGTCTATAACTCCTGCTCCAGGGAATCCAACATCATCACGCAGATATATATGCAGTCAAAACATCAATGTTCATAAAATATATAAGTTATTTAAAAAATTGTAGCCTAGGTTGGCATCAAACTTATGGCAACTCTGCCACAGTTCTCCCAAATGCTAGACTTATAAGCATAAGACACCAGAGCTAAAAATGAGCCTATAAGGAACAAGGAGGAGACCCATGTGTGCCTCTTGAGATCTAATGAAAACGTATTTATTGACAGTGTCTCAGTCAGTCACTCTACAGAAGGACTAGGCTATCTAACAGTACTAGGCTGACTAGTTCTAATTCTTGCATCAGCCTTCTGGGTTCTGGCGGTCAGGTTATAGACTATACTTAGTATAAATGCATACTGTTGTTTGTTGATTGTTGGTTTGGTTTTGTATATTACTGAAAATCACATCTAGGACCTCACATAGGCCAGGTAATGTGTCTACTACCAAGACACATTCCAAGCCCAAGTTCTGTTTTTGTTTGTTTTTCATTGTTGTTTTTACATTTTATGGCTCTCAAATTAATCCTACAAACTCTTTTTGAAGAAACATTTCCTGTTCAATCTCATGAACATATGTTGATTACATGCTAATAAGGCAGAATGTTGGGTGCAACCTAATGAAATTCATTTATGTTTCTGCTTAGTGCTTATTATTATTAGGGGAGGAATTACTCAAAATCATTGTGAATCTCCTTTTCACTGCACCTCAGATACCATCTGATTCAGATAAAGCACTATCCTACTCCACATGTGAAATAAGGAGAGTGGGTGTGAGAAGTTTAGGAAAGCCTCACTGTGGATAGCTATCCACCTAACAGTAGGAGTTCTTGACATAACATTCCCATGAAGTCTTTTCAAGGAAGAAGGACAATGAGCTCAACCTACCTCTGGCCAATAAGCTTTCTGGTATTATCTGTCCAGAAGTAAATTGAGACAGTTGTTCTTTGAGCCTCTTCACCTCAGCTTGCAGCTGGCTGACATTTCCTTGGGTGTCTTCATTTACCACAGCCTAGACAAGAATTAATAAAGAGCACTGATTGTACAACATTTTTTTTTTTTTTTTTTTTTTTTTTTTTGGTTTTTCGAGACAGGGTTTCTCTGTATAGCCTTGGTTGTCCTGGAACTCACTCTGTAGACCAGGCTGGCCTTGAACTCAGAAATCTGCCTGACTCTGCCTCCCAAGTGCTGGAATTAAAGGCGTGCGCCACCACAGCCCGGCTGATTGTACAACTTTCAAGTTGTAGAATCCTGTTTTTTATTTGTTTGGTATGAGCGGGAATGTGGAAAACCAAACAAAACTATACATCAATCTGACCAACAGCAAAACAGCCACTAAAATAGCATGGTGAAGTGGGCAGCAAGCTCCTTCTTCCTGTGCCTATTTAACAACAGTCAGAGCCCAAGCAGCAAGGCTGCGCTCTTCCTCTTGCCATCCCCTCCTTACCAGGCTCCCACTCATCCTGTCCATTCTATCAGTCCTATCTTAGGCCTATCAGACTATCTTAGGCCAGGTCACCTTCAGATCTGAGTGTATCATCCTGACATTTAAGAACCATATATTCTCATTCAAACAAGGGAACCAAACACCTAAGCAAGGCTATATCCCCTCTGTCCATCAACTTTTGGTGAAGAACTCTGGCCTAAAAGGGCATGATCCTGTCAGGCTATGTACCTGCCTCATTGCTGGGGTGCAGAGCACCACTGGCAAGCTGCTCAGGGGAGGCAGAACACAGTACGTGATAGGGGTTCCCAGCCTGTGTTCTTCTGGGCAAGAAATAGCGAGATCTGGGACAGATGCCATGATCCTCAATCTCCTGTGTACCCGGACACCACTAGGGACCGCAGGGAGCTGAGAAAGGGGCAGGGGTCTGTGAATGGCTGAGTCCTAGACAGGCCAGAACCTGGCCTGGTTCTGAGTGCCAAGAGCCCAAGCTTCTCCTGCACGCACAGGGTTTCCACACTACTCCTTACATGGTCCTTTATTTAGCTGACTTTCCTCAGACTCCTTCTCTCAGCCTTCTTCCCTCTCCAGGAGCTTTAGGCATAGCCTCTCCCATTGGTGATCCTTGATGAAGGAAACAGTCCGTGCTTGTCCAAACTGCTTTATTTGATGGCAGATATGAATTTATAAGTCCTACTCAGGGTGAACTAGGGATTGAATACCTTTTACAGGGAAGAATGCCCAAGAAGGAAAGCTCATTGCCTAAATACTTATATCCTATCTAGATACCTCATTAGCACAGAGACCCCAGGTTTTTATGCTACCTGACCAACTGTCATGGTCTTCTCAGTGGGGTGTCATGGTTACATGTCCCAGGACAGGTAGAGCTTAGCAGAGAGCTGGTTCCCCGTCTACTGTTCTCATTTCTGAGATTCCCCAGGCTGCTGAACCTGCTTCAACCTTGCCAGTTCTTCTGTCTGGTGGCATGGTCCACTTGTCTCACAATCCCCAACACGACTAGCCTGAGCAGAAACCACCTGCCGGGGGCCAACCCCAGCATCCAGGAAGGCAACTGAAATGAGGTATGGAGTTGGCGATTGGCGCCAAAGCTGCTTTACCTTTGGCACCTTCTACCTTCTTTAACTCTCTGTTATTCTGTGGCCAAAAGCTGCTGGCTTCTGGCAATTTAACTCCTGATTAAAAGCTTAGTTATCTGAGCTCTTTTCTCTCTGGCTCAAGGGTGCCTCTATGGGCAGGCAAGAGGCAAGGAGTTTGTTAACTCTTTGCAAGTCAGAAAGAAAAGAAAAGGAAGAAAGAAAGGAAGAAAGTCAGTGTCTCTCTCTCTCTCTCTCTCTCTCTCTGGCTAGGTCCGACCTATTTCATCAATTCCACAAGTGTTTGTGCATACTTATATACATACACCTATGTACAGACAGACAGACAGACAGATATATACACACACACACATATATATATTTGGTGGATGTGGCAGAGCTCCAAATGCCACATTCTACTTCACTCTGGAATTTTTATACCTTCTTAAACAAAAGTTCTTTATATTACCTCACAGATGAAATGTTACACAAAAGGGGAGTTACAGACGGATGTTGAAAGTAGTGTAAAGCAGTGTTTCATCATTTCTATAAGCTCAAGTTCAAAGCAACAGCTGCACATAGCCTTGCTTTATCATGGTGCACACCTGTGGCCTCAGACTTGGACCTTACTTAGAATGAATATTTTCCTTTGATCAAAAATCTATCTCAAGCCTATTTCTCTTCTAGTGCAATTATGAAAGCTCATTGTATTCCTTATTATACAGCCTTTACTTACTATTCTATAAGAAGAGGGCACATCCTATTCTTGATTTTTTTATTACATCATGCTGGAAAAACAACTAAGAACATCTCCTTAAACTTTCTTCTTAAAACTATTTGAATCAAATCAAGAATGCTATATATAATTAATTCATCTAGCATTAATTCGTGAAAGTTCATCTTCATGTTGTTTTGCAGGAAATCTGCCCAATAGGGTGGGCTGATGCCCAGGTATCATTAGCCTATGTAATAGTGGCAGGAAAGGCAGATCAGCAGTGAAAAGCAATCCTGAGATGAAGTGTCTGAGGACCTTGCCTCTCAATGCATACCCATCACAGTCATGCAAAACAGTCATCTCAGAAAAAACTCATTTGCTTGCCATAGCCCTTCCTAGATGGCTTCTGACAACCACCCTCTTCAGTGAGAGTCCCTTTATGTTTCTATAGCTCGCCTGTTAGCAAGGATTGATTTCAGAGACTATTTCTGTTCTATCACGGTAATAAGTTATTTTCACTTTCTTAAAGTAATGTTATTATTTAAATGGTTTCAAACAAATGCTATCACTGTGGTGACTAAATAGTGTCTTCCATTTCTTAAAGATGCCCTGTTTAAAACAACCTCTTAAAAAAGCTTAAAAAAAGGGCTGGTGAGATGGCTCAGTGAGTAAGAGCACTGACTGCTCTTCCAGAGGTCCTGAGTTCAATTCCCAGCAACCACATGGTGGCTCACAACCATCTGTAATGAGATCTGATGCCCCCTTCTGGTGTGTCTGAAGAGAGCAATGGTGTACTCATATACATAAAATAAATAAATCTAAAAAAAAAAAAAAAAACTTAGAAAAAAAAAAAAGAAGAAAGCCACCACCAAATGCAACACTGTGGCATGGGATATGAGTAGTAAACATGGCACACATGGAGACAGGGACAATATGGACTCATTCCGTACTTTTTGTTCGATTTTGCTATAAATCTAAAGCTGCTTTAAAAGTAGTTTATTGCTGGGTAGTGGTGGTGTATGCTTTTAATCTCAGTACTCAGGAGGCAGAGGTAGAAGGATCTGTGAGTTTGTGGCCAGGCTGGTCTACCTAGAAAGCTCTAAGGACAGCCAAGGCTACACATAGAAATCCTGTCTAAAAACAAAAAAACAAAAACCAAAACAACAAAAGGTAAAGTTAATTAATTAGATAATTTTTAAAAAGACTCATTAAGCTGAAGGGTAATAACAAATGACAACAGCTAAGCACCAGACAGACCAGAGGCCCAGCTATGAAATACTCAACTATTTCAGCAAGGAAAAACCTCATGTGACAATCAAGTCCTCTGTGTTCCTGTCTTAGGTTCAGCCTGCCCACCTGGAAAGATTAACAGTTCATCTTTAAACAAGTCCCAGAGACCTTAGCACTTTCCCATGAACAGGTTGACAGGCTGAACGGGACTTACCATTGGGAGCAGCTAGTACAAAGATGTTGGTTTTGTTGTTCATATGTTTAAAAGTACTTTCCAATTGCTTCTGATTCATATGGCCAGCCTCATTATGAGGCACTCTGACATCACTATTATATCAGTGACATCATGAGTGCAATCATTAACATGGTTCTACCCTTGAAAGCCTTCTGGTGAGCCAAGACAAAGTCAGGAAGTTCCCCTGATGTTTCCTCTTCATATTGTTAACATTCATGTGAGCAGTGGATAGTACCCAAAAAATAAGGAAAAGATGAGAACTACGTTCTTCTCACTTATCCAGTAGGAGGAACAACATGGTCTACTTCATTCTGCTAGATGAACTGGTTATAAGATGCACAGTTTTTCCCTTTAAAAAGGAAAGAATTAATCTACCAATTCATGGCACAGTTGTTTTGTCTGAAACCAACTCTTTTTGGTCTTTTGACAGTGTGTACTAGGTACTGGTATAGTGCTATGCATAGGCGAATATGGACTGTGGCTTATTTGCTTTGGTAGGTGCTGTGTTTTATAAAAATGAAGAGAGAAGGAATATGTTTGGTGGATGTGTACTCAGGTGTGGGGTAAGGGGGTGCCTCCGAGGGCCCATGCTGAGGCATCCCTTCACTGTGAGGAACTAGCCACACAATGGTATAGTGTAGAACAGAGTTTATTCAGGGCATGGGGAGGGGAGTTGAGAGGGTAGTAGAGACAGAGAAAGGGAGAGACAGTAGAGGAGTGGAGGCCAGTCATGAGTATGTGGAGAGATGAGGAAGAGGAGAGAGGACAGAGCAAAAGCAAGAAGGCAAGAGAGAGCAGAGGGAGCAAGTAGTCCCTTTTATAGTGAGTCAGGCATACCTGGCCAAGTAATTGTGGTATAGAGCTTAGTCAAAATGCTAACAGTGGACACAGCAAATGCTATTGTTCACACACTGTCTATGACTGCTTTTTATAGCAAAGACAGACCTGAGTAGTTGAAATGGACCATATGGTACAGGAAGCATGAAGTAGTTTGTCAACTAGTACTTTACAAGAAAAGCTATCTGACTGGAGGTGTATACCACTATTAAAGAGATGACTTGTATATAAAATAAAATAAAATAAAAGTACACAACTTAAAAGGCAAAACTCATTATTATTAAGTGACTTTCACAGCATTATTCTTTGCTACCATATATATCACATATGGATTCAGGGCAGGCACATGTATGCAAACTGATGTGCATGCACGAAAAACCACACCAACTCTGCTTGTATAGCTTAGGCTTATTACTCTCTTATCCAACAACAAAAGGAAAATTACCTTAAAAACAAACACAAAACCATAACAACCACAAAACAAACCTAGAGCTTCAAATTACATGCATAAGACTACAAAAAATGAACAGGGTATGGTGGTGCATGCCTTTACTCCCAAAACTCAGGAGGCTGAGGCAGAATGTTTGCCAACTTTATGATTACCCTGTGATATATAACCCTAACATACATACATACATACATACATTCATAAAAGCAAACAAGCAAAAAGATGAATAAATACAAAATACCATGATAGAGGTGTATTTTACCTTGTTTTTAATCAGCTTGGCTCTTTGAGCAAAATTAAGTGTTGACAGTGTTTCCCCAAAACACCTGGATCCAGGATGAACATTTGCAATTATGGCTGTTTTGGCATTGCCACCAAGGGAGTCCTGTTTAATGACATCAATAGTGAATGTTTTTAGACTGTAAATCCTAAGATCTTTTTCAGAAAATAATAAAGACTCAGAAACTCTTCCACTATCAGTCCCAGTAACCATAATGCAAAGGTGGCAGGAACCAGTAATCAGCTTTACCCGAAGTAAGAAGGTAAGTTTGGAGTCTCTGTAGCAGATATGCCTCTGTTTTCCATTACCCACATCAACAAGGGCAGTGATGACTTGGCCCAGGCAGCTCAGTGATCGATTTATGTTACCTGCCTCCTAAAGGAATTAGGGGAAAGCAAAAATAGGTGCAATGTTACTCTCTGGTGTTCTGAGCTTAAATTTAAGTAGCAAGGCGACAACCTGGGATGGAGAAGCAAAGAAGAGGCAAAGTAAAAGACAACTTCTAACCAAGAACAACATGCTCCATTATCTCACTTCCTGTCTCATGTACACTCTAACTGCAGAATGCTGTAAAAGTTCAAGTGCACTACAAACTATACTTGGGGATCTGAATTTTACTTCTTCCATAGAATCAAATGTGGGATAACATTCTCTCTCACTACTAGTCAATAGCAGCAGCTGGAGCTCCAGAAAGCATGAGACATTACTGACTGGAATGTCTTAGATATATTTAGTGCACTTCTGATTTATGATATTTCAGCTTAACCAGATTTCTTTGGAGGTACCACCACTAGAAGTCAAGGAGAAAGTATACAAGCACGTTCCTTTCTTGACAGAAACATGAGCCTTTTGCTGACTATAAGCTCAGCAGGCTCAAATCTCTCTTCCATATCTGATTCATCTCTCTTACGTCACATTCCTCAACTACATAACTTGTACATATTTTAATGTCGACACTTAGACACATACTGACAATACACAACACAATGGATTTCTTTCTCACTGCTAATAGCTCAGGTTATATGCCTTTCCACTTCAAGGATTACACATGACTGCTCTCCTTTCTTGTTACCTTCTCCCCTCTGATCCCCTATAAGCAGTAGTAGCTTAATAGATCTAAGCATTTATAATATAGGCCTTCTACAGGAAGCCATACATTTGCTCCAAACTTTTAAATGTTTTCCAGGGTACAGAAAGCTGAGTACAAATATGGCCTATCAGTCATGGTCCTAATTCACCTGGGCTTTCTTGCTGTATAACTGATCAATCTACTGATGCACACTGAAATATTTAATGTATAGTTGCTTGACAAGGCCCAACAAACCTTGAGATGTCACTCTGCAGAGCAAGAGTTCTCTGTTCCTCTCTCCAGAACCAAACCCTGGTTTCTATGAGACAACAACTACTAAAGACACCCTCCCAACAGCCCACTCCATACCATCCTTTCTCTGTTCCCTCATGGCCAAAAGTAGTCACTCTTGCTCCTGACAGGGATAGACTCCTGTCCCATTTATGTTTACTGCCATAATCTCATAAAATCTTTGCTCCTTCTTAGTAAGTAGGAACAATTCTTATTTCTTCTAAAGTCTTCACTGTACTTGGTGCGGCACTGACTTTTCAGTAAAAATTCACACTAAGTAAGAAGGCCATCACTTCATTCCTACCTTCAACCTCATCCCTTCTGCATGGGTGTCTTTTTGCCTCTCAGATCCTGCTAAGTCCACCAGGTTGAGTAAGGAGGTCCGAATGTTCACAGTCTCGCTGCTTTTCTCCATTGATTCTATTGTGATCGTAAAGACTGCATGAGACCTAGAGGATTCTCTGTTCATAGACGTTGATGCGACGCGCCTGTTCCTCCAACCTCTAGTTAAGACCTTGGGAAAAGGAAACTGTCACAAGAAGCTACAATAGGTGCACCCAAGGCAAATTCAGAACATAAAATAATACAAAATAATGACACATATGTAATTACCCACCTTGACCACAGAGTAATTTCTATATAGAACAGGGGCCTTTCCAGTGTTATCTAGCTTTGTGAGAATTTATGTAATCACAAGTTCTAAGAAGTATATATTTAGACACCAAAATTAGTAGATCTATAAAGAATAATATCAAATAATTATCTTCTTTCCCTTTTCATGTCACAGAAAGAGACAGAATATGCCAGTTTGGCCTGGAACTCACTACATATTCAAGGTGGCTTTGGTCCTGCTGCTTCTGCCTCCAAGTACTGTGATTGTAAATGTGAATCCTATTCTTTATCTTAGAGACTAAAAACTCTAAATCAAAAAGAAATCTCAAGTCATCTTTAGTCTAATGTTCTAATGTTTGCAGCTTTCTTGCAAAGATTTTTTTTCTTTCCATTCAGACAAGAAAATGTATCAAGGTTTAGACCACAGGCTCTCAGTTAGGCAAGCCAGAGTTCAAACTCTGAGTCTACTATTTACAAGGTGACTGTAAAATTTTGAGTTCTGCTTCTGTACTTAAAAGTGAGCATGTGGGAGAAAGGCATGGTGATGCAATTCAGTCCCAGCACTGGGAGGCAGAGGCAGAAGCAGAAGCAGGCAAATCTTCTGTGAGTACAAGGCCTGATCTACAAAGTAAGTTCTAGGATACCCAGAGCTACAGAGAAATCTGTCTTGAAAACAAAACAAAGCAAAGGAGCATGTGGGCACTGACCTCATAGGATGGAATATCTAAATAAATTCAACACACGCACGCGCGCGCGCGCACACACACACACACACACACACACACACACACACACGTTGGGATGTTACTGAAATTTACATTATGACTCAACATCCAGTGAGAACTGAAATGAGGCATTATTTTGGGCAGATGCTGGGAATGTCAAGCCTTAGGCAAAGTTGTAGGGTTTTTTTGGGAGGGAGGAGGGTAGTGGTGGCTTGTGACAAGGACTCTCTATGTAGCCCTTACTAGCTGCAACTCTGTTTGGACCAGTCTCGACTCCAACTCACACACCCTCCTCCTTCTTCCTCACAGTGCAGGACTAAAAGGAGTGCACTGCCACCTCAGCCTCAGCTAAGACTCCTACAGGCCTGCAGGAGATGCTGATGACCTGAGAAACACAACTTGGAGAATACATTCCCAATAAGTGAAGGATAACAGAGAGCCCAGTAAATGACTTCAAAGGCTACAATGCTTGCTATCCAAACACTATCAAGGAAACAGTATAAAACTGAGATTACTTGTAAGTGCTGTACATTGAGCAGAGAGGGCCTTCGACTACTCGGCAACCTCTGTACCACTGACCTAATTCCCCATAAAATTCACATTACTTAAATTATTTATAGTTCTTCAACAGTACTTTATGCTTTCTTTTCATACTATTAAAGTAAATATATTTAATATGAGGTCAATTATATATTTATATAGCTTAAAAAATGTCTCTTAAACACAGGACAAATTCAAAAGCAATAGAACCACATTTTCTTAACTTTTTGAACATTTAACTAAAGTTTATTTTGAACAATTAATTAACATTTGAATACTTAAAAATCATTATGGTACCTAATATTTTATATGCTAATTTAAAAATATGTCTAATTTAAAATTAGATATTTAAGAATAACTACTTGCTAAAATCTTGAAAAATGAAAGAAAAATGAAAAATTGCTAAGAATACATAATTTATCAAAATTGACCTGAATAGGAAATAAAATGCTTGCATAGCTTTATTAAAGAATCTTATGCTTAAAAGTCTTGAGGAGAGGGAGTGGCTCTTGTTGGAATATTGCTGACTGGGAATGAAGTCCTGGGTTTTATTTTTAGCACATACACATAAATCTTCTCCCAGACTATGACAAAGTACAAAAGATTTGAGGGATGAGTTCTACCATAATGTCTAAGTAGATTTCATTCTAAACACATTCCCAGAAACAGGTAAACAGGACAAGGAGAACAGGGCAGATGGAAATTATAGGTTGACCTTAATCTTTAAGAACTCTGTGAAAAGCTAGGCACGGAGGTAAATGCCTTTAAACCCAGCCCTTGGGGGACAGAGGCAGAGGCAGGCAAATCTCAATAAATTCTAGGCCAGCCTGATCAATAAAGTGAGTTCCAAGACAGCCAGGACTACACAGAGAAACCCTGGCATGAAAAAAAAAAAAAAAAACAAAACCAACCTCCTCAAACCAAAACAAATAAACAAACAAAAACAAAAAACCCACTAAACGAGACACTAAAACTTCTATTAAGTGCTTTATCAAACTAACGTGTTGATGAGATATTCCATCAAATAGGTGATATGGCGACTGACTCGACAGAAACATTCTGTGAAAATCAGCTGTTTGGTAGGTGTGGTGACACCTACTTGAAATTTTCACATTTAGGAAACTGAAGCAAAAGGAATACAAGTTTGGAACCAGCCTGGCTTGGCTGCATAGTAAGTTTAGGCCAACCTAGACTTCCTAATGAGACAGGGTCTCAAAAAACAAAACAAAACAAAACAAAACCAAAAACCAGATTCAAATACAGCCAAGTGTGGTGGTACATGTCTTTAATCCTAGCACTCAGGAGGCAGAGCATATGGATCTCTATTTGTTCCAGGCCATAATAGTACTCTCTACACATAGAAAGAATACCAGGACAGCCAGAGCTACACAAAGACCCTGTCTCAACTTATATGCAGCTGGTAATTCAATGTTATGTTATAAAGCTTATTTAAGGTGCTGTGGTGGTTTGAATGTGCTGGGCCCAGAGAATGGCACTATTAAGAAGTGTGGCCTTGTTGGGGGAAGTGAGTCACTGTGGGGATGGGCAATGAGATCCTCCTCCTAACCACATGAAAGCCAGTATTCTGCTAGCAGCCTTCAGGTCAAGATGGAGAGCTCTCAGCTCTTCCTGCATCATGTCTGCCTGGATGCTGCCATGTTCCTGCCTTGACTTGATGATAATGGACTGAACCTCTGAACCTGTAAGCCAGCCCCAATTAGATGTTATCCTTCTAAAGAGTTGCCTTGGTCATGATATCTGCTCACAACAGTAAAACCTAAGACAGATGACTAAGCAGTATTGGCTGCTCTTCCAGAAGATCCAGGTTCAATTTCCAGTACCTACTTGGCAGCTTACAACCTTCTTTATTTTCA
Source organism: Montemys delectorum (assembly GCA_019843815.1). Classification (NCBI taxonomy): domain Eukaryota; kingdom Metazoa; phylum Chordata; class Mammalia; order Rodentia; family Muridae; genus Montemys; species Montemys delectorum. The sequence continues at coordinate 30,296 of JADRCD010188780.1, read as the reverse complement.
GTCCCAGAAAATCCAGTGCTGTCTTCTGCAGGCAATGCACACTCATGGTATATAGATATACTTGCAAGCAAAAAGCTATACACATAAAAGAATATAAGAAAAAAAAACAAAAACAAAAAAAACCTTACGCCGGGCAGTGGTGGCGCACGCCTTTAATCCCAGCACTTGGGAGGCAGAGGCAGATGGATTTCTGAGTTTGAGGCCAGCCTGGTCTACAGAATGAGTTCCAGGACAGCCAGGGCTGCACAGAGAAACCCTGTCTCAAAAAAAAAGAAAAAAAAAAAAAAGAAAAGAAAAGAAAAAAGAAAAAAAAATCTTAATTGAAATAAATTGCCTACATCAGGCTCCTAAATTCAAGCAGAATGTTTTTAGATGCTCCCTCACAGCAGGGAAGCAAATACAGAAAGACCAGTGTAGTCATGAGAGCCAGGGAGCTGGCAGAGAACAGATGCTGATGAGTTATCGCCCTCAAACTGTGTTATTACAATAAACACCATCCAACATAAGGGTGTTTCTGATGCTTTGATCGGGATCTGTGTTTACTGACCCTGAAGGTCCTCACCCCCAATTAGTTTTTGATCTATCAATAAAGATGCCAGTGGCCAATGGCAGGGCGGAAAGAAAAAGGCGGGACTTCCAGATTTCTGCAGGCTAGGGAGAGGAAGGAAATAGAGAGAGTGACAGGTTGCAAGCTCCAGGGGAGATCTTCCAAAATGGCCCGAAAACATCTTGGGCTGCAAGGCCAATGGGTAACTTCTCAGACGGCTTCTCAGACGGTAACCAGGTGACTAAATCGAGGGCAGAGTTAGAGGTGCTGAGCTAGGAGTGAAGGGAAGGGGCACGATAGCCACGGAAGGCTTAGAAGAGCCCAGCCTCAGAGTCAATAAGCCATTTTAAAAATGAGCTAATGTGTACCGTGTCTTTTATCTGCAGATCTGAGATAGCTCCTGGGTGAGTGCCGGCGTGTGACCAGCTGGGAACACAGAGAGGTGTAGACAAAACTACACACTACAATCAAAGCATTGCAAAACCAAGCAGCCCACAGTCATTCCTTAAGCCCCCATCTTTTTGTGAGATAGAGTTTTACCCTGTAGCCAAGCTAGTCTCAAACTCACAACTCTGCCTGACCCTCCCAAGTTCTGGGAGCACAGGGATGTAAGCCCCCTCAAGTCTAGCCCAAAATTAGAGTTTAACTAATGAGAAATCTAGAAAATATTGCCACACCCTTTTTTCTTTAGTTCTCAAGAAGTTTGTGCTATGCCTTTATGAAACCTTTTTTGCATCTGAATCTTGACTCTTTGAGATGAGGATTATTTTCAGGGCACGCATATTGCCTACACATCAAGCGTATCTCAGGGCAGGGTACCTGATAGGCTTCAGCCGCTGAGGTCACCGCCTGCTCCACTGCACCAACCACGAAGACTCCCTTCTTTATGTGCTCCCTTAAATACAGCCCAACTGACGCTGAGTCCAGCAGGTCATATATCTGCTCATTGTAGACCTCAATAAAGGAGCACTTACAAAGGAAACTCTTCCCAGCTCCAGCCTGTAAAAGAAACACACACTGTTTAGTCATTCATCTCCCATGAGCTATTTCAGGAATACTTTCCTATTGCACTTTAATACAATGTAAAATATTGTAAAGCCAGGGAAAATAATCTGGAAAACTAACCCAAACATTATTTAATTTTTAAGTATCATCACTGCAGTCCCAGGGCTCCAGTTTGGAGAGTACCACAGAGCCTGTTCATGGCAACAGGGACAGAGCAATTCAACCAACTTTCCACTGTTCTCCATACTGGACTTCCTCATAAAGTTTTGGTTTTTAACATTTATTTATTGTGTTTGTATGTATAGACATACATAAAATATATGTATAGAGCTGAGGACAAATTCTGAGAGTCAGTTATTACCTTCTGCCATCTGAGTCCCAGGGATCGAAATCAGGTCTTGGTGGCAAGCATCTTTATCCACCGAACCATGTATATCATTGGCCCAGATAGTTTTACTTGAAGTAAGATTCATGTTCTTTAAAAGACTGAAAATAATTCATCCTAAAAAACTATAAATTTGGGGCTAGAGGGGCAGCTCGGTGGGTAAAAGCACTTGCAGCTCTTATAGAAGTCTTGGGCTTGGTTTTCAGCCCCCACATAGGAACTACCAACACCAGGTCCAGGTCCATGGCCTGCCTCTGGCATCCACAAGCACTGTACACTCATACAATTAAAATAAAGGAAGACTTACTTTAAAAAAAAAAAACAACCCACCTCTGGGGCTAAAGAGATAGCTTAGTACATAAGAACACTTGACTGCTTTTTCAGAGGATCCTCATTAGAGTCTCAGTACATACATCGAGGCTCACAAACATCTGTAACTCCAGTCCTAGGATCTTACATGCTCTTCTGGCCTCCTTGGGTACCAGATATGCCCATGATACACAGGCATAAATGCTGACAAAAGACCCAATATTCATAAAAAAATTTTTAAATTTTTCTTTTCAAGATAGGGTTTCTCTGTGTAGTCCTGTCTTAGAACTCTGTAGACAAAGCTGGCCTTGAACTTACAGATCCACCTGCCTCTGCCTTCCACATGGAATTAAAGGCATGCACCATCATCAACCCACTCTAAAAAAAACCTTTAGCCATAGAAATACATGGTAGTGCCAGGCAGTGGTGGCTTATGCCTTTAATCCTAGCAGTTGGGAGGCAGAGGCAAGCAGATTTCTGAGTTTGAGGCCAGCCTGGTCTACAGTGTGAGTTCCAGGACAGCCAGGGCTACACAGAGAAACTCTGTCTCAAAAAGCAAAGACACAAAAAACAAAAAAACAAAAACAAAAAAAGAAATACATGGTGCTGAGCTTAATTATTTTACTGTCATACACTAAGTCTAACTGCAATGTTAGACACATTTCTGCAAAGGAGTAAATGGTAAGCTGATGCTATATCCCAATTTCCTGTAAAGCACATAAGAACAAGGGTTCTTGAAGTGGAAACTGGAGAGTTCTCTGGAGAGTCAGTTGTACTAGATGGGGCAAATACGTGAAGGAGTTTTCCTGAAGTGGACACAGGTGAGAGACTAAGGCAGACTCATGAAGGAATAAATATTTAGCTGAAGCAGACACAGGATGTTCTGCTAGCGCAAGCACGTGAAAGGACACGTGATGAAATATTCTTTGCTAACAACACACATGTACTGGTCTGCCTTACACTGCATAGCTGACTTCGATTTCTCAGGACTCCATAGAGAGAAACACACCACAAAACTTCTGGTGGTGTGCTGCAGCTTCTTGCCACTTCCCCAGACTCTGGCTGGTTGGCAGGGTGATGTCAGCTGAGACAGATGCACGTTCTGAGGTAAGACATGTTCCAAGGCAAGGCCCATGGAGGAGACGTGATATTTGACAATATAAATAGGACTCACAGACAGACAGACAGACAGTGATAGAGACTAAGCCAGACTGGCTTCAGGGTTAGCTGTGCGACAGTTGTTGGCCTGGAGTACTCAGAGATCTTTGCTTTTCTGAGAGAGGCATAACTCAGAACTTCTCATGGTGTTCCTGTTAGTCCTAGCCTCTCAAGGCTCAGGCCTGGCTCTCACTGCTAGGTAGTGCCACTGCTGCTGATTCCTGTTTGCTACCCCAACTCTACCATACTGAACTGCTGATATCCATGAAGTATTTGCAGATCCAGCTGCTGCTGCTAACCTGTGAACTGAACTGCCAACTTCCAGACAATACAGACAGGAGTTGCTCCAAAAAAAACCTTTCTAAACAGGTCCACTTCCCCTGTATCCTTTCTTTTCCACTGTCTCTGGTGGGTAGTGGGCTACAAGAGAGGTTAAAGCATTTAAGAACCATCATTAAAAACAGGGTTTGAAAAATTAAAGGTACAGGTTCTTAACTCTAGAATCTGCCAAGGTAAACAAGTACAATCCTGAGAATGGTCCAACCTAGAAACCAATGAGAAGAAAAAGATGGTGTCCTTAGATGATGAAGTCATAACCCACATGGAACAAGAAGACAATGAGGTGCAAGCAAGTTCTGCAAACAAACAAGGATGGGTCCATCATTAATGTCCATCATGAGGACTCACGGACACCTTTAAGCTTGGGCAGAGCTAGAGGACGGGACTTTCAGTGTATCTCTATGTGTTAGTTTCTTTACTGTCGCTCTGATAAAACCTACAGTGAAGACAACTTACAGAAAGAAGGGTTTCTTTGGGCTTATGATTCCACAGGGTTAGAGGCCATGATGGCAGAAAGAGAGCAATGCTGAGGAAAAGGAACAGGATGCTAGGACCAGGAACTGAGGGCTCAACTCACAAAACACAAGCATGAAGAAGAGAGTAAACGTGAAATGGTGTTGAGACTTTCTACAACGCTCACCTCCAATGATATACTCCTTTGAACAAAGCCATAACTCCAAAGCCTTCCTGAAAAGTGGAACCAAGTGGGGACCAAAAATGCAAATGCCTGAAACTATGGGGCACATTTCTCATTTAACTCACCACACTCTATTTTCTATACACTTTCTCTTATAAAAACCTTGGCGAGCCCCAGAAGCTTCCACTCTCTTCTGTAGACTAGCAGTCAGGCTAGCCTTGAATTCTCTATATAGATTAGGATGACTATGAACTTCTGAAGACCTTGAAATTCTGATCCTCCTATCCCTACTCCCATTGTAATGGAATTACAGGTGTGTACCAACACACTCAGTTTTTGCAGTGCTAGGGATTCAAACCTCAGGCCTATTGATTTTTTCATTTTAAATTTATGTGTATGGATGTTTTGCCTGCATGTATGCCTGTGTACCATGTGCATGTCTGGTGCCCAGAGAGGTTAGAAGAGGATATCAGATACCCTGGGATGGGAGTTACAGATGGTTATGAGCTGGTTTTGCCATGTGAGTGCTGAGAATTGAATGCAGGTCCTCTGAAGGAACAGCCAATGCTCTTTATAGCTGAACAATCTCTCTAGCCCCTCAACATTTTGTTTTTTACAGTAAGCTTTACCTTTTCTTTTTCACGATCAATTAAGGAAAACAAATATTCAAAACTTCGTGGAATTACTCCTCTCAGATTATGAGAAAAATTATCAGAGTCTGATGGTCCTATGAAAAAGAGAAAACAAAAACCTTTTATTCTGAGAATTCTTCAAAATGGCAATATTAAAAGGCAGTTTATACAGGAATAAAATAATATATGACATAATCAACTTCCTAGTTCTGTTTCAAGCAAGTTACATTTACGCTGTGAAGGCACAATAATAAAACTGTGTCAGTGAGACTGAAGGGAAAGACACCAACTCAATTCTAAAAACAGGTATGATCTGACAGAGAAATCTATCCCCAGGCAAAGCTTAACATTTCTCTACTGTCAGGTACTGACATAACTGTTCTCTGTTTTTACACTTTTGTTTTCATAGACTGTGATGGTTTGAACGAGACTGGTAACCTCATGGGCTCGCATGTTTGAATGCTAGGACTGCAGTTAGTGGAACTGTTTGTAAGGATTAGATGTGGCTTTGTCAAAGGAGGTTGTGGTAGTAGGGATGGGCTTTGAAGTTTCAAAACCCCACACCATTCCCAGTTAGCTCACGCTGTAGGCCTTCTGCTTGTAGATCAGATATTAACTTTCAGCCACTGCTTTAGCACCACACTTGTCTGCCTGTTGTCATGCTCCCTGCCATGATAGTCAAGAATCCACCCTCTAAAACTGTAAGCTCTGATTAGCTTTTTATTTCATAAATTGCCTTGATCATGTCTCTTCACAACAAGAGAAATAAGACAGAGACTGATCTGTTCTCTAAGCCACAGACCCCCACTGTGTGTGTCCTAAGCTTCAGAATTTTCAACTACAAAATGGGAATAATAACACCAGTAACTAGAGAGTTTTGGGGAAGAATTGAAAGACTGCAAATAAAGCATTTATAATTGTACATCAAACATAACGTAAGTGCTAAAAATTAGGATTTGCTACTACTTTTTAATTGGGCAGTAAAAGCCATAGGATTAAGAAGCACAGAGTAATGACATCATGGATTCCTAGCAGACAGAGCAATGCAAAGTGTGTTGTTACAAGTAGGAAAGGAGAAGTATGTAAGAACTGTTAGGAATACTATTTCAAGGTTGTGATATGATATTTACTGATGTATCTTCACAGTCCGAGTTCACAAGTTCTGTATCCTTTGTTATTTTCTAAGTGAGTGGGATAATAAGAATATCCTTTCCTCAAGAATTTTTGCCTGGGCTGGAGAAATGGCCCAGCGTTAAGAGCAGTGACTGCTCTAACAGAGGACTTGGGTTCAATTCCCAGCAACCACAGGGTGGCTCACAACCATCTATAATGGAATCCAACACCCTCTTCTGGTGTGTTTGAAGATAGCAACAGTGTACTCATATACATAAAATAAATAAATCTTTAAAAAGAAAAAAGAAAACTTAAAAAAAGATTTTTTTGCCTATGTCCCTAGTTCCTGAAGCAGCTCCAGAAGAGTTCAGAGCAATAAAGGAGAAAGACTATTTACAACAAGTCTATTCAAAATTGCATGATACTAATGAAGCCATGATCAGCAAGTCCTTAAATAATGACAGGATGAGGATGCCAGCAGAACTAGCCACATGCTCAGGGATCTCACATCCCAACCTCAAGGAAAGAAAGGACACTGAAGATAAAGCTGATCACCAACAGTCTGCTTTACATTCACTCCCAAAACAAGCTTCATACCTCCAACCACAATAGAAAAACTGAGTCAGCAGTTAAGAGCACCTGCTTTTTGTGCTAACTAGATTTTATATCAACTGGACACAAGCTAGGGTCACCTGAGGAGAAGCTCAATTGAGAAAATGCCTCCAAAAGATCAGTCAAGCCTGTAGAGCAATTTCTTAGTGATTAATTTGAAAAGGTTCAGCCTACTGTGGGTAGGGCCACCCCTAAGCAGGTAGTCCAGTGTTCTATAAGAAAGCACACTGAGCAAGCCAGTAAGCAGCACCCTCCATGGCTTCTGCATCTACTCCAGCCTCCAGATTCTTGCTCTGTGTGAGTTCTTCTCTTGACTTCCTTTGATAATGAACAGTAATGTGGAAATATAAGCAAAATAAACCTTTTCCTCCCCGAACATGCTTTTGGTTATGATATTAGCAATAGTAGCCCTAACTAAGACATTATTTTTCCTGAGGACCAGAGCCTCCAGCACTCATATTAGGTGGCCCACAACTCCCTGTAACCTCAGTTCCAGGGAAATCCAGGGCCGTCCTCTGGCACCTGTAAGCACCTAAACACATGTGTACAACCCCCCCCACACACACACACACACAAACACACACAAAAATAAATGTTAAAAAAAAAAAGGCTACGGGAGCTTGTGGATAACTGAACACAACTCATGGGTGTTTCCATGAGGTGAACAAGAGCACACTCATGTCATAGGAGGGTGGCAGATCGCATCTACAGAGACAAAAGCTCCTCTCTTCCAGACTCCACCAACCCTGCCTCTATTATCTCTTCATCTGCCTGTGTGACAGTTGTAGCAGCTTGGTCAGAGAAAAGACCTAGGAGGCCAGTAAAGCAATGCACACTTTAGGTTTGTCTTCAAGGACACTGCTGAGGATAATTAACTACATAAGAGAAGGTGCTCTGGATGTTGGTAGCATGATCCTATAGGCTGGGCCCTGAAGATGGAGGAAATGGGGTGAAGGCACACCAACACAGGTGTTCTGTCTCCATTCCTGGCCACCATCAGCAGTAACTATTTTCTACCACCTCTACCAGAATTTTTTTGTCTCACATCCAATGGAGCTGGCCACCCAGAGACTGAAACAAGGGGCCAAAATAAGTCCCTCCCTCTTTAAACTGTTTTCAGGTATTTTTCAGTGTCCAAGTAATACCATCACATGCTGTTTATTTGTAATCTTTCAGGAGAAGTTTCCCTGAGTCCTGTTGTCCTCCACAAAAGCGGTTCTCAATCTTCCTAATGCTGAAACCCTTTAATTCAATTCCTCATGTTGCAGCTACCCCAACCATAAAATTATTTTGTTACTACTTCATGACTGTAATTTTATTGTTATTAATTGTAAATATCAAATAACCCCAAAGAGGTTAGGACCTCTCCATTGATTTATAGCAAATTAATCAAACCTAAGGACAGGGTTGTGGGAACCCAGTCTATAGCTTTTTGGTTTGTGACATGGGCCACAAACTGAGGCTTACAATTAGTACCTGCAGTGGGAAAGGCAGTCTGCCTTGGGGACTAGGCCTTAAACCTACAGGATCTGAGAAATGAAGTGAATAGGGAATATACAGCTGACAATTACTTGCTAGTTAATGGGGAGGAATTCTTAGACCTTGTGAAGCCTTGTTGTTATCTGAAAAGTTGCAACACCAGCTTCTGCCAAGGACTAAGGAATCCCAACTTCCTAAGACTACACAAAAGCTGTTCACTTGCAGAGCTAAGGATCCTACTACCAGTGGCTGCACAGCTGTATTAGTGCCTTCTACTCCTCTTCACACCTGCCTGCTACTATACTCACTGATATCAAACGCTAAGAGCTACACCAGCTGCTAACACACACCCTCTGAAAAGCTCCCCACCTACCTATAATTTCTGAGTAAACAGTGAGCTGACTAGTTACACTAGAGAGAAGTTTGTATTTCTACAGACAACTAGAGCAGTATTTATAGTTAGAAAAGGTTTAGGCAGGTTCAAGCCTGACAGAGTCCCAGCATTGAAAAGAAGTGGACATGGAGTCCCATCCCTAATCAAGAAGCTTTTTGCAACTGATACTGACAACAAGAAAGTCAGGTTTCTCCAATGGAATGCCACTGGGTCTATCCACCACACTCCAGGGCAGGCCCTATGCCCAGGAACAGCTGGCTAACATAAAATGAACTTCATGGGTTTGGGCTTTTTTGTTTGTTTGTTTTATTGGTCTTTTGCTTGTTTTGATTTTCATTTTGTCATTGTTTTTGAGAGAGAAAGGTGGGAGGTAGTGTGGTAGCAAACACCTTTAAACTAAGCACTCAGCAGACACAGGCAGATGGATCACTGCAAGTTTGAGGCCAGCTAGTGAGACCCTGTTACAAAAAGGAAAAGAAAAGGTGTAGCTGAGAGTGATGACACGCACTGGTAATTCCTGGACATAAGCAACCAAGGCAAAAGGACTGCTGCAAGTTCAAGGTCAGCCTGGGGTACACTGTAACTCACTCTCAAATAAACCAACAAATGACACAGAAGGTATATAAATATTAGTTAAGTATGCCCCAGAGAACAAAGGAACGAACAGAAGCAATGAAAGCCTGATAGTGATCCTATAAAGGCTTTGTGGCACTGCACTTAGAATTTGTGAATGCTCTTGTAAACTGTACTTTAAGGATAAAAGCTAAACCAGGCTGTAATAGTACACACCTTTAATCCCAGCACTCTGGAGGCAGAGGCAGGTGGATCTCTCAGTTCAAAGCCAGCCTAGTCAACAGAGCCAGTTCTAGGTCAGCCAGAGATATACAAAGAAACCCTGTCTCAAAAACAAAACAAAACAAAACAAAAACAAACAAACAAACAAAACCAAAAAACCAAACTGGGTGCAGAGGGCATACCTGTAAACCTTAAACTTGGGAGCTGGAGACAGGAAGATGAAGGTCTCCCTCACCCTTGGCTACATGAGATCTTGATGAACAGGGAGGTGGGGTGGGTGGTGTCCTTGAGAAGGGAGTCACACAGAAAGGAAAGACAGAGCTAGACAAAGTGCTGTACACCATTAATCCCAGCACTCCAGACGAGGTAGAGGTGGGTGAATGTGACTTCAAGGTAGACCTGTCTATATAGCAAGTTCCAGGACAGCTAGGCTACACCATGAGATACTGTTTCTCCCCATCCCCCACCGCTATCCCACCTCCCTCCAAGAAAGAGAGAGAGAGAGAGAGAGAGAGAGAGAGAGAGAGAGAGAGAGAGAGGAGGGAAGTGGGCATAGCAGTTAGGAAAATAATTTTAGATACATTATTTTTTGATAAAATTTCAACTGTAGACATTCCAAAGCAAGAAAACCTAACAAGGATAAGAATCATCAGCTGCTTTGGGGGATAGGGTAGGAGTCATAAACCAGGAATCTATACCAATCTATACCTAGTCTGTGCCAAGCATTGAGCTAAGGATATAATAAGGATTAACAAATAGACTGTCCAGGAACTCACAAGCTGGTAGAAACATGGATCACACAAAGAAATAATACCTCCCCTAAAACATGTTCCAAGTAGTCACCATACAAAGTGCATTTAGACAGAAAACACTGGTCTTTACTTACCCATCATAGTAAATGTCTTCCCAGAACCAGTTTGCCCACTGAAAAAATAAAGTTTTGTGTTATTTTCACACATAAAATTGAGACCCTTCTAACTTAACATGGTCTGCTAGAATGTAATGGGAGGATCCTCTCCAGACTGCTCGGCAGCCTTCTTCTCCCTTAATAGCACCTCAGACGTAAGTCAGTCAGTAAGCAGGTGCCTGCCTTTTTTGGTTTTTGTTTTGAGACAGGGTTTCTTTGTGTAATGGTCCTAGCTGTCCTGGAATTCATTTTTTGTAGACCATCCACCACCCTCTTCCACCTGGGGTTAAAGGTGTGTGTGCTGCCTCATTTTTGATAAACAGCTACAACAGTATTTTATGGATATAGAATCTTATAACATAATATATTCAATCACAATCTATTAGACTTGTTTCTAAATTTTGCTAAATAATGTACTAATTTTGAAGTTCTCTGCTTTGAAAAGACATTACAATGTATTTGTTTTAAAAATAAGTTTAAGGGCTTCACATGGTGGAAAATCCTTTTAATTCCAGCATAAGGCAGAAACAGGGAGATCTCTGAGATCTGTGTGACCACCCAACTAATAAACTATTCATTTATCTCCAAGTTCTACCTACAAACATAAAAAGAAATCTGAATTAATATATTAATGAATACACCTTAGATTAAATATTCCTACAAAGCTGAACATAGTAGTGCATGTCTTTAATCCCAGCACTCGGGAGGCAGAGGCAAGCATAATTCTGTGAGTTTATCTTGGTCTATATGACAAATTCCAGAATAGCCAGAGATACACAGTGAGATGTTTCCAATCAATCAATCAACAAGAAAACAGATAAACAAATAAGTAAGTAAGCAAGAAAGCCAGTCTACAGAGTCTCCAAAGAAAACAGCTCTGAAGATATGCAGATAACCTACGGCAACTTCAAAATCATTTTGAATTTCACTGTTCAAAATAATCTATGGAAAAAATTCTTGCTGCTTTCCGAACACATGAAAAAACTGTTTTCTATCTGATCCCATAAAAGAAACCATTTAAAGCGCCCTAGCTCAGGCTAGTGAGATGGCTCAGCAGTTAAGAGCACTCACTGACTGCTCTTCTTTGAGGCCATGAGTTCAAATCCCAGCAACCACATGGTGGCTCACAACCATCTGTAATGAGAAAAAACAAACAAACAAACAAACAAAAACCAATGGGCCAGGGAGAAAGGAGGCTGGAGCAAAAGGGAGAAAGGGAAGGGGAAAGGAAAGACAAATAGTCCTCGCTCCAACCCTTCAGATGTGAGTACATACTCTGCAGAGACCAGGAAAACAGTATTGTCAGGATAGGAGAGTTAGGGAGCCAGAGGGAATAGCAGGGGAAAGTGGTCTGATCAGGAAAATGGAAAAGGGTAGGCTTTTTGGGGAGGGGGATGGAGGTAAATATGAAGGAGCAAACAAAGTAAAATAACAATAAGGATGTCTGAAAAAGTCATAAGGAATTATACTATTAATTATTTTTAAAAGGCATGTAATGCCATATATATATGTATATATATATACATACACACACACACACACACACACACACACACACATAGTTAGTTAGATAGATAGATAGATAGATAGATAGATAGATAGATAGGCACACACATACCTATAAAATTTTAATAAGCTCATCTGGGTCAGAAACTACCCAACAAAAATCCCAATAACAGACAAGTGACACCCTCTTTTGAGTGGTTGGCAGTGCTGTTCAAGAGACCCCCAAATATACATCGTATTGCTGCTGCCTTGGTTGCTCACTAGAGGCAGACACCATGCTGAGGACACTTTAGAACAGGGTTCCCCTGCTAAGCTGGAATGGTCTGAAAGCTTTATCCCTGCAGAATAGTTTTCATGATAATAAAAGGCACATAAAAAAAGGAATTGTATATAAATACTTAACATTTTAATTCTGAAACTGCTTTATATGTATACTGGGGTTGACCAAGTTAGTAAGTGGATAATAGACAGTAAAAGTAAAAGGTTTAATGCTAATAGCAAAGGTAACTAAACAAGAAAGACTAGAATAAACCCTGTGGTTACTGGGTTAGTGCTAGACGTCAGTATCAACGCAGGGTTAGCATAATATCTACATGAGTGGATGATAAAGAAACACTTTGAGATCTCTCAGCAAACACAAGGCTATGTATATACAACAATGGTACATATATATATTTCCTGCTGTGAAAGTCTCAAAACATTCACTTTCCAATAGTAATAAATACATCTAAGTGTGCAGATCTTGGCTGCTCATTACCATTTTCCAACAAAAGGAACCAGAGGTGTTTTTTTTTTTTAAAGATTTATTTATTTATTAAATGTAAGTACGCTGTAGCTGTCTTCAGACACTTCAGAAGAGGGCATTAGATCTCCTAACGGATGGTTGTGAGCCACCATGTGATTGCTAGGATTTGAACTCGGGACCCTCAGAAGAGCAGTCAGTGCTCTTAACCACTGAGCTCTTACCAGCCCCAGGAACCAGAGTTTTAATGATTATAGAACTAGGATAGACAAAATATAAGAACTTGGTGTGTCATGTAGCCTGATAAAGCAAGGAAATGCTCAAAAAACAAAGGACAGAATATGTCTAAGCAGCAGAGCAACCTCAAAGATCAAAGATGGAACAAGGTAGAAACAAAATATAGCATTGGGTTACTGCACTGTTAGCTTCAAAACAGAGAAAGGGGCTCTGAGCCAAGGAAGATGAATGGTCTCTGGAAGCTAGAAAAGGAAGGAAATATTTTCCTACACAGCTTCCAGAGAGAATGGAGCTCCAGTAACAGCCCAGTGAGACTCATGTTGAACCTGACTTTAGAGAACTGCAAAATAAATCTGTTATTTATCAGAAAATGTGGTACATTTATACAATGGAGTACTACTCAGCTATTAAAAACAATGAATTTATGAATTCTCAGGCAAAGGTTGGAACTAGAAAATATCATCCTGAGTGAGGTAACCCAATCACAAAAGAACACAAATGGTATGTACTCACTGATAAGTGGATATTAGCCTAGAAGATCGGAATAACCAAGATACAATTCATAGACCACATGAAGCTCAAGAAGAAGGTAGGCCAAAGTGTGGATACTTTGGTCCTTCTTAGAAGGGGGAAATAAAATACCCATGGGAGCAGTTACAGAGACAAAGTGTAGATCAGAGACTGAAGAGACTGCCCCACCTGGGGATCCATCCCATATACAGTCACCAAACCCAGACACTATTGTGGATGCCAACAAGTGCTTCCTGACGGGTGCCTGATACAGCTGTCTCCTGAGAGGCTCTGCCAGTGTCTGACAAATACAGAGGTGGATGTTCTCAGCCAACTATTGGACTGAGCACAGGGTCCCCAATGGAACTAGAGAAAGGACACAAGGAGCTGAAGGGGTTTGCAGCTCCATAGGAAGAACAATATGAACCAACTAGTACCCTTAGAGCTCCCAGGGACTAAACCACCAACAAAAGAGTACACATGGAGGGACTCATGGCTTCAGCTGCATATGTAGCAGAGGATGGCCTTGTCAGTCATCAATGGGAGGAGAGGCCCTTGTTCCTGTGAAGGCTCTATGCCCCAGAGTAGGAGAACCCCAGGGCCAGGAAGTGGGTGGGTTGGTGAGGCGGGGAAGGGGGATGGGATAGGGGGTTTTCAGGAAGGGGAAACAAGAGGATAACATTTGAAATGTAAATAAAGAAAATATCTAATTAAAAAAAAAGAAAATTGTAATATAATTTAAAACATAGTCATAAAATATATGTTATTTATGTCACTAAGTTCAGGAGATTTATTAAACCAGTAACAAATAGGAACTAATACAAGTACTATCATACTTTTATATAGTGATAGTTAACAACTTACTATGCAAAGATGGTCCCATTATAACCGCTCATGCAAGACTCCACAATGCTTTTAGCCACTGTTGAGAATACAGACTCCTACAAATATAAGCACCAAACATGTTAAATAAAAATACTTCTAACCTATATCATATAATAAAAACTAAGTGTTTAGACTGTAAGACCTATGATTACTTAAAGGTTGCATCTACTTTAGGAAAAATGACTAAACCATATACCATAATAAAAAGTAAAATTACGGCCAGGCGGTGGTGGCACATGCCTTTAATCCCAGCACTTGGGAGGCAGAGGCAGGTGGATTTCTGAGTTCGAGGCCAGCCTGGTCTACAGAGTGAGTTCCAGGATAGCCGGAACTATACAGAGAAACCTTGTCTCGAAAAACCAAAAAAAAGGTAAAATTACAAATATCATTAGGTTCATTACTCTCGAATTCAATCATAGATTTAAAGCATGTCTCTATTGCTCTGGAGCAACATGATCAGGGAAAGGCCACAAACCTGACAGCATCTTGGAAACCGAATAATAATGTGAGCTTTATTGTTTTAACCTTATCAACTTCTACACTATAACAGCTTTACTGTTTCTAAAGTGTTGATATTGTTTACAAGTGTATTTCAATTCTTTGGAGATATATGTATATACACACATACATACATATACATATGCAGATATGTATGTGTGCATATGTGGGGTAGTGCAAATGACACCTCGGCCTATTGTGCCTCAGATGCTGCACTATCCAGGGTAGGTTTTTTTGCTCTTACTTGTTTTGATTTTGAGAGGAAGTATACTCAACAAGTAGACTAGGCAGGCTGACCAGTGAGACCCAGTGATCCCTGTCTCGGATTACAGTGTAGGCCACCACACCTGGCTCAATTTACACACAGGATCTAGGACTGAAAGAGGATCCTTAATACTTTAACAACTATGCTATCTCCAAGTCATTTTAAATTTTTTAGTAAAAAAATTACCTTTAAAAAAGAAAAAGAAGCAGGTCAGTGGTGGTGCACACCTTTAAACCCAGCACTTGGGAGGCAGAGGCTGGCAGATTTCTGGGTTTGAGACCAGCCTGGTCTACAGAGCGAGTTCCAGGACAGCCAGGGCTGTACAGAGAAACCCTGTCTCAAAACAAACAAACAAACAAAACAAAACAAAAACAAAAAAAGGAAAAAGAAAAAGAAAAGAAAGCAGGGCATAGTGGGGATAAATGTCTTTAACCCCAGCACTTGGAAGGCAGACCGCAGGCTGGAGTTCAAGGCCAGCCTGGACTACATAGTAAGTTCCTAGATGGCAAGAGTTACATAGTAAGACCCCTCGTCAGGAAAAAAAAATGCAGGCAGATGACTGGAGACATAGCTCAGTGGTTAGGAATACTACTGGCTGTTCTTCCTCCAGAGGAACCTAGTTTGAATCTCAGGACCCATATAGCTGACTCATAACTGTCTATAACTCTAGTTATAGGGATCTAAGGGATCTGACACCCTCTCCTAGCCTTAGAAGGTACCAGGTACTCATGTGGTGCACAAGCCATATATGCAGGCAAAACACTCACATATATATAAAAAATAAATGATCTTTTTAATGCACATGGGGCTAGAAATTTAGTGAAGTGATTAAGAGCACTCATTGCTCTTGTATAGGACCCGTGTTTGATTCCCAGCATGCATATGGTGATTCAAACATACATTTAGGCAAAACATTAAATACATATAAAATATATCTAGCCAGATGTGATGGTATACACCTTTAATCCCAGCCCTTGGGAGGCAAGCCTGGTCTACAAAGAGAGTTCCAGAATAGCCAGGACTACACAGAGAAACCCTGTCTCAAAGAGAAAAAAAACCAAAAAACAAAAAAAACTAAAAGAAAAAATTTAAATACATTCATTTGAATTTCAGACAAAACTTTATATGTTACATACAAGTATTATTCAGTGTTAGCATAAACTCCACAGCTCTATATTTTCTTCACTTATTTTGTCACTAGTTTGTACCGAAAGTATTTTTATTTTATTTTCACTTATAGATAGACAGTTTATCGACAGCAAAAGAATTCTTTTTTTTTTTCCGAGACAGGGTTTCTCTGTGTAGCCCTGGCTGTCCTGGAGCTCACTCTGTAGCCCAGGCTGGCCTTGAACTCAGAAATCCACCTGCCTCTGCCTCCCAAGTGCTGGGATTAAAGGCGTGCACCACCACTGCCCGCAGCAAAATTCTTAAACCTACACTGTCCATAAGCTACATGTGGCTATTGAGAGCCTAATTTAGATCACTAGCTGAAATAGAGATATAATAAGTGTAAATTACATAAGAGATTTGGAAGACTGAATCAACACTTTGGAATCTTGCATTCCTGGAACTGGTTATGGAGCTGAAACTGTCCTCTATTCTTCTGCCTTTGGTTTCTAAGTGCTGGGCTTACAAACACAGGCTACCTTGCCTGTCTTTCAGAGATGAATAGGATGTGTCTATGCAGTTGAGTGGGGAAGACCCACCTTGAATATGGCTGGGGTCTTGAGAGAACAAAGTGGAAGGAAGGGACAGCTTACTAAACTCTCCTTGACCTGGAGTATATTTGCCATTGTCATTTCCAGCAACCCTAAGAATCCAGTTTTTAGCTGGGTGGTGGTATCACATATCTTTAATCCCAGAACTTAGAAGGCAGAGGCAGGAGGATCTCTGAGAACAATCTGGTTTACAGAATGAGTCCTAGGACAGCTAGGATTACACACAGAGAAACTAAAAAAAAAAAAACCAAACAAACAAACAAAAAAGATATTTATAAATGATAAGTGTAGCTCATTTTATATTTCTATTGACTAGCAATTTTCTAGCTGAAAAGGATAAAGATCTAAAACTTTTATGAAATAAACAAATCTCATGTGTACAGTAAAGACTCGTGAGGGGCTGGGGATGAAATTCACTCAGCAGAGTGCTTGCCTAGTACACAAAGCCCTATATTCAATCCCCAGAATGGCATATATCAGGCATCATGCCTGTAATCTCAGCACTCAAGTTGGAGGCAAGCAGATCTGAAGTCTGAGGTCATCTTTGGCTACACAGTAGTCTGGGATACATAACACCTTATTTCAAAGGAAAAATTAAAGACCTATGATGTCTGATCCAGTAGCCATTAACAACATGCGTCTCTTTAACTTCGTTCATTCAACATATTAGCCATATTCCAAATGCTTAAGCGTCATGTATGGCTAATACACTTAAGAAACCAAAATTTAAATTTTAGTTTTAACTAGTTTAAATTTAAATTACCAAGTGACCAGAGGTTACTGAAGCATGTCAAATATTAAGTATTTCTATCAATTCAGAAATTTCTGTTAGACAGTGGTATTAGATCTTAATTAAACTGGCCTTAATTAGAAAGCAGTTACTTACATAATAGTAATCTTTTTAAAAATTGTGCTATATATAGGGGTAAGCACAGATGTAGAGGTCAGAAGACCTTAGGGAGTAAGTCTTTTCCTCCAACCTTTATGTGGGTTCTGGGGTTTGAACTCATAGTGAGACCTATACGGCAAGTGACTTTACCCACCGAGCTGTCTTCACTGACCCATAGTCATAGTTTTCTTAAGTCCTTAAACTAGAAAGTAATTGTTTAAAGACTTCTGAAGTCTTCATTCATCTTCATTAGTGTGCATAAAAGGAAACATAAAGCAAGCCTGTATGATTCTGGGACGAAGTCTGAAGAACAAAGACAACTACTAAAAGAATTAGATTAAAAATATTTTTGGAATGTTTTAGCTTTTTTACCTGAAATCTGCCAAACTAAAAAGTGACAAATTGAACCCCTACATTATATATTTCAAATGAAAGGGCAAGTTTCCAGTGACCAGTACCTGAGTGGTGTCCATGCCTGCAACATAATCAAATACAAAGGTCTTGGGGTCTGGGTTGGAGTGTAGCCGGAGAGTGGTCTGGGAGAGCACAGATAAGCAAAAGCTCTGCTCTCCATCCGCTGATCTAGCACCCTCTTCAGCAGGACGAATTCGCACAAAAACTTTGATGGCATCACCTTCATTACTAAGGACCAAAACAAAAGTAACAGGTAAATTTACTGGGAAAAGAAGCTGTAAAATAACCAGAATCTCAAACTGCCTGTAACATTTCTACAACGAGTCTAGTTCAAATACTACACCTACTCTACTGAAATTTACCCTTTTACATTTTCACAGAGCTCACAACCTTTACAGATTTATTTCTCAGGAGATATCATCACAAACCTTTACTGTAAATAAAATCAAAGGTAGTTATTTCAAGGAGCTCGACACACCACTTTCTGTCATTTCCCTTTTCCTAGTACTAATAAGTCTTTGCAAGGAATTACCTCGTCACTCCATGTTTTCACTGGGAATTGGGAAGGTATGGGGAAGTACGCAATTTTCCTCTACTCCCAACTGGTTGAATACAAGCTAAAATTTTTAAATAAGCATCTCTGACCATACTAAACAGCTATCTTAGAAATACTACATTGGGAGCTGGAGAGATGGTTCAGCAGTTAAGAGCACTGACTGCTCTTCCAGAGGTCCTGAGTTCAATTCCCAGCAACCACATGGGGGCTCACAACCATCTGTAATGGGATCTGATGCCTTCTTCTGGTATTTCTGAAGACAGTGACAGTGTAGTCACATGTATAAAATAAATAAATCTTATAAAGGAAGAAGGAAAGAAAAAAAGAAAGAAAGACAGACAGACTATATCCTAATTATTCCTTGCTCATTGGCAAGACTTTTTCTTACCTTGGCTGGTTAGAATGAGAATTTGTCACATTCCGTAACTCAGCTAGAAAAAAAAGATAAGAGATCTATAAGACTAAAAGGACAAAAATAAGTGCAACAACCCTCAGCAATCAGACCATGAACCAATCAGGCCACAAGTCCTTGGAGCCTGAACTCAGTAACTTACCATGTCTTACATAGACATCTAGAGCCAGCTCATGACTAACTGGCCAGTCCTAAGAAAAATTATTTATATTGTAAAATTTATTAGTTACTAAGACAGTGAGATGTCTACTAACCTCTTCCAATACGGACCCTACACAATTGGCACAAGACTAAGTTACTTCCCCCTCAAGTACTATAAACTTCTAGTCCTAGGCTAGGTGACCAACAAAGGGGGAAAAAGCTTCATTATGGACACCATTTCTTTAGTCGCTTACACTGCTCCTCAGCATTCTCAGATCCCTGACACATCTAGGCCTTGCCCTCCATTCTACCTCAGCCCATTATATTGGTGACAATATTTGGTCTCACGAGTTTAAACGCTAGGTATATATTGATGATTTCCAAGTTGATTTATTAATTAAACAGGGTCTTGCTAGCTCGAATTGACCACAAATTAACAGAAATTCACCCGCCTGCCTCTAGAATCCTGGGATTAAAACTACATACTTGATAATCTCCATGTTGATGTTAGGTAGGCAATGTTTCAAACTTAATGTATCCAAAACTGAGTTCTCTCTCCCATTGTAAATGTGCTGCTATAACCATGATCCCATGATTCCATGCTGTGACAGAATAGCTGGAGCTATAGGACAGAAGTGTTCTAAATCCTAGACACCTGTGCTATCTTTACAATGTGAAAACGCTGACAACTAAAGAAAAAATAAAATGTGACTTTTTATACTCAAAAAAAAGTAAAAAAAAAAAAAAAAAAAAAGGAAAATGCTGACAACCCGTGAAACTGGGAATCCAGACAATGGGAGAAACCTGAGGTCCCATCCACTCAACAAGAAAAGGATCCATTTTCACACTGTATCTCCCAGCTGAATCCACATATCTTGAGATCTGGGTCTCATAGTATAAATCTCAATACTGCCAAAGGCACAATGTGAAGAAAATTAGGTTCTCCTCCTTTACAATACACATCTTGGTCAAATTGTAAATATATCAATATACTTTACCAATTTCTAGTCTCTAATTTCTTTTGGAAGGCAGAAAGACTGAGGCAGAGGATACAGACAAACCAGTAAAACTGCTTCATTTCAGCAAATGACAACTCTATCTTTCTTTTCTCAGGCCTAAAACCACAGAATCCAGTCTTATATAGAATCATAGACACTTCTGCTATCAGATTACTGAAACAATGATCTCCCTCTTCCCCTTCATCCTCTAAAATCTTAAGACTTTGTTAAGGGTCTAGGCATGCAGGAAAAGGGGATGAGCATGCAGAGAGACTCCAGAAATTCTATGGTCAGAACACCCTGTAGGACAGGCCAGAACTCAGACAGTGGATGGAACCAGACCTTGACTTTGTTACAAGTATGTTACCTTTTAATAAAAGCTAAACTTAATGTTAGGACTGCAAACTGGGTCTTGGGAGTCACCAGACCTGTTTGAAGTCCTGTGAAGTCATAATGAATAATCTTTCTTAGGTTTTCACTATCACATGTCTATTCAGTTGGCACACTAGAGACTGGTAGCCAACATTAGCCCATTAGATCTGACAGAGCCATTACTCTAGTCCCAAAAACAACTGTCAGGAGCCATCATAGGAGAAGCTCGAAACTAGCAGATGGTCTTCCTGAGATGGTCTGCCTTGGATTATAATCTGTGCTGGATTTTATTCTGGTAGGCAAAGCCCAGGGGAAATTCATTTTAGGAAAGATTCCTGATATTATTAATATTCTTTTCTTGTTATTATTAAACATATACAGCAATCACTAAGTACTAGTCCATCCATTTGAGCAGATCTCTGCAGAACAACAAAGATGTACTGTCTTGTAGTGAGTGATGTTATGTAGACAAATAGATGATTTCTTAATCCTTAATGATGATCCTATAAGAATTCCTAAATTTATAGCATTATTAAGCTCTTTTAATAACACTGTTATTAAGTCCTTTCTAATATCAAAACTGCAATGAGAACTCTGTCAGTCTTTGGTGTCATGAGATAATTGCTTCTGAAATAGTAGGCATTCTGCAACTCAGAGCACATTCCAAGAGGTTATAAAACCATTAACCGAAGGTCATTAAAAAGGGAACTAACAATTTACCATAGGTGCTAGGACAGAAGATAAAATATTGACTGGATTTATCAATACAAAACTTCACTAATAACTTGGTCACATAAATTACGATTTTTAATCTTCCATGAACCTGCAAAGCTTGTGACAACATTCAAAGCTGATGAATGTTTAGCCAGATAATTACTCCTAATAGATATGCATGTAAGCATTCTCTGTTGTAAACTTACTTGATGAATTCATGGGTAAACTTGTGATAAATGTTTTACCATATAATCATGTATTCTGAAAGATGTACAAATACTGAGGACAAAGAGATGAGAACTTGCACTCTCTTTATCCCTCTTTCATCCTCCTTAACCCACTTTTCTTAGATTCAGCTTATCCCCTTTGTTCTTAGACCCTTATCCTCCCTTTTTTTTAATTAAATATTTTCTTTATTTACACTTCAAATGTTCTCCCCTTTCTTGGTTTCCCCCCTGAAAAAAACCCCTATTCCCTCCCCCCTCCCCCTGCTCACCAACTTACCCTCTCTTGCTTCCTGGCCCTGGCATTCCCCTACACTGGGGCATAAAGCCTTCACAGGACCAAGGGCCTCTCCTCCCACAGATGACTGACAAGGCCATCCTCTGATACATATGCAGCTGGAGCCATGAGTCCCACCATGTGTACTCTTTGGTTGGTGATTTAGTCCCTGGGAGCTCTGAGGGTACTGGTTAGTTCATATTGTTGTTCCCTCCTTTTTTTTTTTTTTTTTTTTAACAAGCCCTTTCTCCCTTTTCTTAGAGAGCTTTCATAGGAAAACTTTTTACAGCTTAGAAATCACTCTTTTTTTTAAATATTTACACACATACACACACACACACACACACACACACACACACGGGGAGGGGGAGGGAGAGAGAGAGAGAGAGAGAGAGAGAGAGAGAGAAATGGTAGCTGCCTTTGGACACACCAGAAGAGGGCATCAGATCCCATTACAGATGGTTGTGAACCACCAGGTGGTTGCTGGGAACTGAACTCAGGACCTCTGGAAGAGCATTCAGTGATCTTAACTGCTGAGCCATCTCTCCAAAATAATTTTTCAAACTGTCCCTTTTTCTTCCTTCGACTTCAATTAGCAGGCTGAAAGTTAGAGCCTTGCAATTCCTGCAGAGATAGATCAAAGACTACTTTACTTAATCTCCTGCTGTTTTAGGATGAGGTGCTAACTCAGACTGGCAATTTAGCTACCACAGCTAAATGACTAACTTAGATTTAAGATAGGAAAATGTTTTATCATAATACAGCAACCCTAAATATCTTGTAAGACCAAGTCTTACCCCTGGCAATGCTCTTCCCCCTCCACTGCCTCAGAAGAACCAAACAAGAAAAAAGAACCTCCAGGGCTGGCCCCCACTAGAACTCCATTCTTCCTCACTCTTCATATACAATCTTTCAGCAAATACTTGATTCTAGGTTCAAAATCCACTGCCACCACCACAGAATAAACGATTATTTCTTATGTGGGCTATTATAAGTCTCCCTCCTTCTTTACTGCCCTAGCCCCATCAAATGTCATGTTCACATAGCAGGCAAAAAGAGGAGCAAAATAAAGAGGACTTCTAGATTGACAGTGTGATGTCATGTTAACATAGCGGGCAAAAAGAGGGGCAAAATAAAGATGGACTTCTAGAGTGACAGTGTGATGGCAGCCTGGAAACTGATGAACTAGGTATAGGGGAATAACACCTCTAAAAATGCTTCTGAAGGCAAAGAGCAAACAAAGAAACATCTACTGGCAAAAACTGAAACTTCAATCAGAAAGTGAGCAAGTCATTTCAACACAGAGATAAAGACACATTATGAAGGCAAAACATAATTTTTAAACATTTAATTAAAATTCTCTAACTTTATCTATTTATTTTGTGTGTATATAGAGGGTCAGAGTACAAGTTACAGGAGTCCCTTCTTTTCTTCTACCATGTGGGTCCTGGGCATGGAACTCAGGTAATTAGGCTTGGTGTAAGTGTCTTAATCAAATAAAGCCATCTTTCCAGCCCTCAAATATTATCTTCTAAATAAGGCATTCCACAACCACACTATGTAACAGCATGTATAATCCTTTGTTAGCAACAGGAGATTTACTTCAAGACCCCAGATACCAAACAAATCTGTGTATGTTATATAACTTCCTTATATAAAATGGTTGTTATTCCATATACATCCTCTTGTACATGTTAAAAGATCTCCAGATTACTTATAATACCTAATATGGTATAAATGTTATCAAGTAAGCAGTTGTATTATTTAGAAAATGACAAGAAAACAATTCTGTACATATTCTATACAGATAGATGTATTTTGTCCTGAATATCTCTTGTGTACTAATGAGCAGATGTGTAGCCCACAGACACAAACTGCCAGCCCCACCTCATGAACTGTATCTCTCAGTCCCCTTTCTTGCCTATCATAATAAGTATTATTCTTCCACTTTATAAAGCATAACTAAAGTGCCTGGTCCATAGTAAGCACACATTTCTTATGATTGAGATAGGACAATAATAAGATTTCTGTTCTGCTCATACAAAAACTAAAAGCAAAATGTTATCACAGAACTTGACTTCTGGAGATTATACTTCCACCTATACCTTAAACCAACACCTGTGAAGCAGAAAACAGACAAGCCACCTAACCACTCCACCCCACAGCCCTACAGTACCTTTCACAGTCCTCTCAAATGCTGATGATTGATATATATATAAAACAGTTTCATGTTATGAAAGCTGAAATCTGAGCTCATGTTTTTGCTTGTCCTTACGAACAGAAGTTTAATCAGTTTCAATTTGGTTTCTCTCTGATTTCAATTTCAAATTGATTTCAATCAATCATCAGTCAGTCATGAGGGAGTAGCAATGGCTGGATTTACTTACTTAAGTAACTAGGAAACTGGACCAAAAATATGCAACAAGTTCTCAACCCTGGACAACAAAGTAAAGCAATTCTGAGAGCGAGCCCCTGGATCACAAGCCACAGAAAAGGTGGGAGAGTCCACAGAGAGCTTGCTTATCTGGCTGAACTGAGGAGAAATGGTTCAGAGTTTGGGAAAGTAAACGCAGCTAGATTCTAAGGAACAAAAACTGGAGAAGTGCAGGAAGAGAACAAGCTCTGGATCTCTAGAAATCTCCTTAAGTGATCAGATATTAAAGGGGGAGATGTTGGGATAATGTTTTTGTATGCAGTGTAATGGTGTGTCTCTGTCCTTCCTCACTTGCCTAAGGCATTCTCTGGCTTTAATAAAGAGCTGATGTCCTATAGCTAGGCAAGAGAGACAGGACACGCCTTCACAGTATACCAAAAAATGTTACCCCAACAAATAGGCAGTGTGTACATGTTTTTGTTCAGTTACAAAGAATCACAAAAGAAAACGTTTAACCCTCCACTCCAACAGTAAAGAATTTCAGGGAGGAAGCCTGTGTACGTGGCTTAAAACCCATCACTTCAGAGTTAGAGGCCAGCCTGGTTTATAAACCAAGTACCAGGACGTAAAGGGCTACAAAGAGAGATCTTGTCTCAAAAAAACAAACAAGCAAGCAAACGAATTTCAGAAGGAGGAAGCTCTGGTACAATTCCCAACTGAAACCTGAAAAGATGCATTGAGAAATGCTAGGACTTGAACACAGGCATTCTGGATTCATATTTCCTACCATCAGCCACCTCATTATACTACCTATTGACCCAAGGTTAAAGTATAAAGTCTTATTATGTGGCTATCATAAAATTGTGACATTATAAAGAAATCCTCCGTATACATTCACTGTAAATTTTTTTTCAACTTTGAAGTCATTTTTGTGTCTGCCTAAAAACATGTTAAATGCTATTCACAGGTGTTTTATTCATGATAATTCAACTTAGAAACCCAAGTTCAAAAAGAGAGAGAACTAAATAGCAGTCAAAAGGAGAACAAATTGTAACATGCTTACCTACAACTCTAAGCAGCAATGATAGCTGCTGCTGCCTATCATGGATGCCCACAAGCACAAAGTTTCACAACAGACACTACAACAAGAAAAAGAATATATGTACCATGTTCGTGAGCTTCAAGAATAGATAAAGCTAGGCTGAGGCTGAAGGAATTACTGACTACAGGACTACTGCTGTTCCTAGCACCTGGGAGGTGAAATTGGTAGGATCAGAAGTTCCTGTCTAGCTTCACAGAAACCTTAAGACTAGCCTAGATTATGTGAGACCCTGTTTTAAAAAAGATTTTAAGCTCCGCAATGTACTAGTTTGTATGCTTAAATTCTCTTACTACGGAAGTGGTAGAGGAAAGAGGCTACTTTAAATAGAGAAAAAGATCAGAGTTGTTCAGATAATGGTGTAATAGACTTACAGGGTTAATAAAACAACTCATCAGGAAACAATTATAATTGACAAAGAGCTACAAACATGAACACTATTGTAAAATTCAAATGTATAATTTCACAATTTTCTCAGGCACCTCATTTTATTCTCAAATCTTATAATCAGCCTAAAAACAAAGAAAAAAACAGATGCCAGCACCCATATTCAGAAGCTCACAACCACTCCAAGGCCATCCTCACCCATGTGCATACACACCTACACACAAGCAACACTCACATCCATGCACTCATATACACATACATGTGTGCTCACATACACACCAAAAATTAAAAATAATTTAAGAAAGATAATTTATAGTATTAGGCAATATAAGAGGTGACACTCATATACATTGGAGGTGAGGGAATTAAATCAATCTCTTTGGGATGAAAACAGATTAAGAACATATATATATTAGTCTACTCATAATCTGTACTTCTAAATGAAACAATTTCTAAGTCTTTATTTCTACTGAAACAAGGTCTCAGTACAAAGGCTGGCCTCAAACAGCCTTCTATTCTCAGTAGCATGACGAAGCCTCATGCTACACAACTCTCTTTAGCCATGTCTTTCGAGACAGGGTTTCTCTGTGTAGCCTTGGCTGTCTTGGAACTCACTCTGTAGACCAGGCTAGCCTCCAACTCAGAAATCCACCTGCCTCTCCCTCCCAAGTGCTGGGATTAAAGGCGTGCGCCACCACCACCCGGCTTAGTCACGTCTTTATGCACACTATAAACACTACTCTTAACAGTCTCAAGATTTTATCAGATCAAGTGGCTATATCACAAGCCTGTGTTCAAGTGACTTTTGGATACTAACTCTATCATACTCTACAGCATTTCTCTCAGTAGATAAACATCGTAGCGTCTCATAGGATAAAAATAAAGACGAGTACGATAAGACACTATGTCAACGACCACTTTCAAATAACTATTACTGTATATTACTATAATTGCGGTATTTTAGTATTAGCTAATCTTAGTATACTTAATTTACAGAGCACATTATCTATAGGGTTCTGTACTAAGATATAATTCTGGTTTCAGGAATTCACGAAGTCTTGGATGAAGAATGGGAACTATTATCAAGAGACCGTTGCAATTCGCTTTAAAGTTCCCTCCTCTGAGGGTAGGCCACCGAAGAGAACACAAATCCCTTCCCTTCAAGAAAGTCAGAAATAAGTAATCAAGCAGCAAGTGCAGAGCGCAAGGGCTGCCCTCAGGACACTAGAAGCCAGCAGGGAAACAGCAGGGTACAAAGCAGAGAAGAGCGCGCCGGTATCGGGTGGGCCAAGACGGGGCGCCCGCACTCCGTGAGGAACTCAGGTGCCCACCGCGTGTGCCCTCGCGGGGCGCCCTAAGGGGTGACACCCCGTAGCACCGGCATCTGCCAGCGGCGAAGAGTTCACCAGGCAGGCTCGTAACTTACATTTGCAGCCAGGGGCCATGGCGACCTCGGCCGAGATTCGCTTAAGCCAGGACCGCCAGATTCCTCCCGCCAAGATGGCCGCAGATTTGAATTTGGCGCCGCCCACGTGTCACGCCCCCGGGGCGTGTTCGGATGACATCACGAATACAGTTACGTCAGAAGTCGGCGCAGGCGACCAATACTTTGTACGCTACCAAGTTTGGCGAGTGCTCTTTATTGTTTGTCAGAATCACCATGAGCAAGCGGAACCAAGTGTCCTATGTGCGGCCCGCAGAGCCCGCCTTCCTGTCCCGCTTCAAAGAAAGAGTCGGCTACAGGGAGGGGCCTACCGTAGAGACCAAGGTGAGCTCGCAGGAGTCGACCCGTGTCAGACCCTCTATCTACATCCCACTTCCGGCTCCTCGGTGCCGACGTAACTGACAGGTCCCTCACTCGCGACCAGCCGGACCCCAGGTCTGGTCTCTTGCGTTCAAGGAGTTCTTACTTGCAGAGTGCTATTCTTGAAAACGACCTAGCCCTAGTGGCTAGTCTAGACGGCTTTCCTGTCCTTTCTTACTTGCGGATCTCATTTTACCCGAGCAAAGTGATTGACAGCGTCGTCCCCTTTTTTCAGATAAGGAGACCGGGGCCACTTGATTAAATGACTGGAATCTGGAGTCTTTGGGGGAATTATCCAGGACTCGTAGAATCCCTGCTGTTTCCCGAGCTGTGTGTCTCTTGATAGGGAAATGAAACAGTACTTCTCAAAGGAGCTTGTCTAAGATAACATGGAAAACACAATGTGGTTCTTGCTGCCTTGAAGCTATGCACATGTCACTCAAGAGGACATGCAGTTATCTTCAAAAGCGCATCTAGGGACCCTTTAGTTTTGAGGGCTAGCTACGTAAGAGATGGCCTGGGGCTTCCTAGACACAGTTCGAGAAACAACGAAAGCAAAGGAGTGGATATGGTCATAATGGACTGTTAAGTACTCAAACTTAGTTAGGAGTCTACACTCTAGAAGGTGTGAAAGTGATATGAGATAAAATATAGTAGTGGACAAAGGCCAAGTCATGCAGGGTATTCCACATAAGATGACTGCCCAAAATTAAATATTAGACAGTAGCTTGAAAAATGAGGTAATTCTGTATTTATCTCAAAGTATTTATGCAAAACTTCTTTTAGTTAAAAAGTAGTAATTCTTTTATTTAGTTGACAAAAAATAATTGTTACATTTGTACAGTGAGTACTAGGTTTCTGTTTGATAAATTTCAAAGTTAAATAATTATGTACAGTATTGCTTATGTACAAAATCTTTTACATAACTATTTGTGTGTCCTTGAAAAGCAGCTAATAAGGTATGTGCTGGGCAGTGGTGACACCTGTCTTTGGATCCTAGAACTCAGAATGAAGAAGCAGGCAGATCTCTGATTTCTAGACCAGCTTTGTCTACAGATGGAGTCTCAGGACAATCAAGGCTAAACAGAGAAAACCTGTCTTAAAAACCAAAGATATCTACAGAGCTGAAGCTGTTAGTATATTAAATGAGCAGAGGTAGAGGAAATACAGTTTACCTGTTATTTTCTGTACTTTCCCTCGTGACTTAGATGGTGAAGTCGGGTTATTTGTGTTTTGTTTTGTTTTTTATATCAAATCCAAGACAATGACAAGACAGGAATGAAAAGTATTGATTAGAAACGAGGAAGCAAGTTGGCGTGGCACTGCTCTCAATAGTCCAGATAGAAATGAATCCCACTAGAGAAGCTTCCCAGGGTAATTGGCTAGTAGATCTGTTTTCTGGTGTAGTGAAAATAAACTCTTTGGAGTTAATTAAAATTTTATAGATAGTTACCCATTTTGCTTTTGTTCTTGCTTTGTTTTGAAGACAGGGTTTCTCTTTGTAGCCCTGCCTGGCCTGGCAATCACTCTGTAGAACAGGCTGGCCTCAAACTCACAGAGATCCATCTGCCTCTGCTTCCTAGTGCTAGGGTTAAAGGTGCTCATCACCACTGCCCTGCCCATTTCACTTTAAAAATTACAGTTGCTCACAGTGGCAGTGTTTGGTTAAAGATTATCAACCTAAACGTTTTCTGTAGAAAATCCAGCCTCAGCTCCCAGATGAAGATGACAATCACAGTGACAAAGAAGATGAACAGCCTCAAGTAGTGGTTTTAAAAAAGGGAGACCTAACAGCTGAAGAGGTCATGAAAATTAAAGCAGAAATAAAGGCTGCCAAAGCAGGTGTGTTGTAAAATAATCTGAATTTTTTTTAATTGAATAGAATGGTTTGAAGAAAGCCTTTGATTCAGACATTGACTTTTGTACCAGATATGTAACCTTGATTTCACCTCTGTGCCTCAAGTGTCCCTTCAGTGAAATAGAAAATAAGTAGACCGACCTTAGTGCACTGCATAAAGTATCCTATTACTAAAATACGCCAACCAGTCAACAGAGATCTGTGTAATTAGTTAATTAGTGCCTGAAGTATACTGTGTTATGTATAGTACTTGTATTATTCCTGCACATCTATTACATTGTTTTATGGAAAAATACTGTGGTTCCAAACAATTAAAAGATACAACCTGAAGAGCTGGAAATACAGCTCAATAGTAGAGCATACATGAGGACCAAATTCAGGCCTCTTCATCTTCACTGTAATCAGAGGGAGACTAACAATATTTTGGAAAAGTTAGTGGGTTTTTATTGAGTAACTGCATGTGCTGGGTGGGTATAACTGAAAGCAATAGATTAGTCCAGACTGAATTGATTCAAGGACATCGTTAAGTATAGAATAAAATTTTCTTGCCATTTGACTCTTTGTTAACAGCAAAATAAAGAGCAAAAAAACAGCTTCAATTTATTTCTTTTTTTGTCACAGATGAAGAACCACCTCCAGCTGATGGAAGAATTGTGTATCGAAAACCAGTTAAGCGTTCCTCAGATGAAAAGTGTTCAGGTTTAACAGCAAGCTCCAAAAAGAAGAAAAAAAATGAAGGTGATATAAATAAGCAAAGTTCAGTTAGAAAGAACTCCCAAAAACAAATAAAAAATAGCAGTCTCCTTTCTTTTGACAGTGAAGATGAAAATGAGTGATATAAACATCGTGGACTTGGTTTCCTTTGAAAGTATGAGGTATTTTTAAAAATATCACTTATCCTATATCTTCAAGTGACACTTTGCACTAGTACTACAGGTTCATTACAGAAAAAATCAGAAATACAGGAAATGACCTCATGAAATAAACCCATCCATCACTGCCCCTTTGTTTAGAAATGCCAGAGGTTCACTACTGTTAACATTTTTACTATCTCCCACCTATGAGTATGTATATATGTATATTGCATTTTTAAACAAAACTGAG
>JADRCD010188777.1:0-32784 GCA_019843815.1 Montemys delectorum | reverse complement strand
AAAAATTTAAAAAAGGGTTTCCCCAAAACCTTTTTTCTAAATGAAGTAGAGACATCATGGTGACTAATTTCAGCATAAGGCATCTTGTATTCAACCTATACTCTCTTCCTATGAGTTGGGTCAATCTGAAAGCAGATTATTAATTATTGTTAATTAATCTGAAAGCAGAGAACTGAGGCATAAGATGAATTTAATAACTCCTTTAAGACAAAACACTGAATTTTAAAACTCCATGTCTGTCCTCAAGTCCTGTTTTCATGCCAGCCTTCTTTCTCTTCCAGGCCACCCCTAGTACCAAGACATTGGAATGCAGAAGACACTCCTTAGAATATAAAGAACAAATAGATGATCCTACATCACTGACAAGTAAGTAGATCTGCAGACCAATCCCATATGTTTCTGCTACACTGTGAGATACTCCTGCAAAGAAAAAGATCAATTTTCTTCCTTTTAGGCTTCAATATTGTGTGGAAATAGCGCTCAATGTTCACAAGAAAGTGAAAATGGAAATTTGGTTCTATCCTGCTTTCTCAGGCTTCATTCCACACAAAAAAATCTTGCTATCTCTCCAGAGAAAAGCTATGCAGACCATATCAAGAGACTTCATGTTGGTGTGATGAAAGGCAAAACCTAACAGCCACATCTGTGGCTGAATGGGCCTGAAGCAACCATTTAGTTCTTGCAGGCACTGCTCCAGACATCAGAGTTGAGACAGACCAATTCCGCCTTCCTTCTTCTGAATTTTCTACCATTAGAAACCATAACAGATACAGAATTGCTATACTCTTAAACAGCTAAGACGTGGGAAAAATTTGTTACACAAAAGTCCATAAGTCCATAATTCAAGTAAAATATATCTTCTTACAAATAAAAGTAAAATAATTTATCATATATATATATGACATATATATATATGTGTATACACACACACACACACACACACACACACACACATATATGTTATCTCTACAGACTTACATTGCTAGTTGGAAACCATGGGCTCTCTGGATTCGGTTCTCACTGAACCTCTGGAGATTCATGAAACACTTACTTTTGCATGTATCCCATTGCTGGGCAGACTGGAGCAGTGATACACTGCTGGCCAGCACAGAAGTTAAACCCCATCACAGCCCCAGATCCTTGCCCCTGAACCATGCTACTTTGTTATGTGGTACTGGAAAGAAAAAGACATCGTAATGTGAGAACGCATATTAATCCAAAGATGTCTGTGTCTCCTGTATTCTCGTTCTATAGCAGCAACTCAATTCAATGCTAAAATTATAAAATTCAGGTTTTATAAAAATTATAATTTAAAAGCAACTAGTGTAAAATTGTCAACTCAGTCACCATCCTGGAAAGCCCATGTTTGTTAATGCCTATTACTTAATTTCTCTTTAAAGGAAAGCAAAGCATACATATACATGAATGCATGCACACACAGGTGGGAATCCATACACATATGCACGTACACACACACACCACACACATCATAAGGACAGAGATCAAGAGTACAGAGCCCTGACTTTGAACGCATACATCTTCATTCTCCTACTCTATGGAGTGGAAAAGAGCAACCATTCTGCAGCTTCATGCTTAAGCCCATTATCCCTTTGTTCTGGAAGTCGTGTTTCCCATAAGGCCTGGTCCTACTAATACCTGAAGAGGGATGAGAGCAGATATAAGAAGATCCAGGCTGTGATATGCCAGGTTTTCCTGAAAGTGAGATATAGCTGGAAAAGTCCACCAAGCTTGTTGGATGTCTTAAAGACTGTGCTACTGCTGCTACTCTTTCAAGCCCCGCCTCTGCTCTGATATTTTCAGCACAGTGTAATGACCTCATAGTTCTCCCAGCCTTCTTTGTCTTCCTCAGTATGCTCCACAGCCATTTCCAATGATGTCATGTATTTCTGTTATGTAAATCTAAGATCTCAAGTTAACACAAGTGTACTGGCTGGTTTTGTGTGTCACCTTGACACAGGCTGGAGTTATCACAGAGAAGGGAGTTTCCGTTGGGGAACTGCCTCCATGAGATCCAGCTGTGGGGCATTTTCTCAATTAGTGATCAAGGGGGTAGTGCTCCTTGTGGGTGGTGCCATCCCTGGGCTGGAAGTCTTGGGTTCTATAAGAGAGCAGGCTGAGCAAGCCAGAGAAAGCAAGCCAGTAAGAAATATCTCTCCATGGCCTCTGCATCAGCTCCTGCTTCCTGACCTGCTTGAGTTCCAGTCCTGACTTCCTCTGGTGATCAACAGCAATGTGGAAGTAAGCTGAATAAACCCTTTCCTCCCCAACTTGCTTCTTGGTCATGATATTTGTGCAGGATAGAAACTCTGACTAAGACAACAAGGGATATGAAAGGTCAGAAAACTTTTTTTAAGATTGGAAGAATGGAGTGTCATAAAACTTAGCAAATCAAAAATGCTGAAGCAACATCATGTGCACATGAATGCTTGAAAGTAAGGAGCCAGAATAGGATCTGTGACTACAGAAAACCTCCCAGCAAAGACAGTGAAGCACAGGAAGGTGAAGCTTGCAAAATATGGAAATTAGTGTAAGAGTTGATGAAGAGTTACAGTTTTTATTATAATTACTTTAAAACCTATTAAAATATTTTAATATTCTGAACTCTCTACAAGGTACAATAGTTTCTCCATAAGTTTATTTCTTACAAAAATGTACTTAAAATGTAATAAATGTGTAATTTTGGAAGCTCTTACTAGTAGCATAAAAACTAACAAGAAATTATACAAGGAAATGAAGAGACAGAAAAAGCAAACCCCATCTCTTTTCTAGGATTATATCTGACGCATGGTAGTTAGTACATTCTAAATATCCTGTATCCTTCCAATAAATACTGTTTTACAGTTTGCCCTAAATACCATAATTCCTGGACTCCTTGGACAGCCTAGGAAGGAGGAGTTCAAGAGTCCTCCAGGTGACTTTTAAAATATCCTTTTAGAATATTGCCTCTGTATTTATCAAACAATCTGGTAATTTTGTTTTGAGTTGTGGTTCACTTAGGTCTTGTTTCCTCTCCATCAGCACAGATAATTGAGCTGACTCCATGTTTGGTTAAAATAAGCCACAGGGCCTATCAGAATGGAGGATTATCCTTTTCTCTGGACTTTAGCCAAAACAATGAGTGGGGCCTTCCTACCCACTGAACAGTGCAGTTCTGAGACTGATGTGGATTACAGAATAAAATCTCAAGCTCCCTTTAGGAAAAGCCACCCCTAAATCTGCTCTAACAGTAAGAGAAGTGTGATTTTGAAGCAGCCTGGCTGAAGGATTTGATCCCCAAGTGAGCTGACTGATCCCAGAGACGAATAGAGCACACTTTTCCAGGCAGAATGACAAAAATGCTAAGAGATCACTTCTGCTCAGAATATCTTCTCTCACACCTGCCATCATCATACCATTTAATGATACTTTGTCATTAAAAGGTATCCTGATAAAAGAGGAAATTATGCAAAGCCTTGTTGTGAAATGAATTTACTCCTTGGAAAGATCATACTTTGAGATAGTACTCTGAGATCTCGACATGGGATAATCGCCAAAGGAGAGGTTGTCAGGATGGATGAGGACCTGGAAATACCGGTAGCTGGGACAGCCTATACCACACAGGAATTTTCCAAAGTCCAGTGACCAAGTGTATCTTCCATTTGGCTCTCTCTTACGAGTCCTTATTTGCTATGCTTAGTTTATTTGACAAGACATCACTACATAACACACTAAGTTGATGTCATTAATTTAAAGTGAGAGCCAATGGCTTTTGATCAAGACCTGGAGTTGACTTCTCAGTTCTCCTGGTTGTAGATGTGTTTGGTCTTTAGTTAAAGATGGGTTGGGGCTCATTATTGTTGAAAAACAAAGAAGAATCAGGAAGCCTGCAAGCCTTCCCAAGGAGGAGATACCATCACTTGCAGAGCATCATTCCCATCACACTGCCATCACTCTCCTATGTTTTATTATCCAAAGCAAATGTCAAGGTAAGCATTCATTTAGGAGTGGGTGAATTTTCCCCCTTGGCATCTAGGAAATTCAAAGCCCAAGAAAAACAATAGAGGCTTTATCCACAATCAATCTATCATATGTAGTTGATTATCTGTACAAAGTTTTAAAATAACTGAAAGTCCATCTTCTAAAGAAAACAAGGATGCTGTCAACAGCCTAGGTCTGATGTAATTTCTCCATCAGATCAATCACTTTACCTAAGGAAGATGACATCATCTCCAGGAGCATGCATCATTCCTATGTCTCTACGTGTTTCACTGTACACATGATAGATATTTATTTCAGGTTGCTTTTTATCTTTATTCTTTAATTCTTAAACCATTTTAAACTTACCATTGTGCTCATAATGTGCATCTACTTCACTTAAATAATATTAGTTCTCTCAAGGAGCCATAAAGAGAGAAGAAAAAAATGACAAATCCTGCAAGAACTGCATAGGACAATTTTAAAAGATTATCTCTGCATTACCAGAAAGAATAACTCTTTATGATTGGTGTAAAATAACACGAGATATGCTTCATTGCACGTTTGTATTTGTTTGACTTGTTTCTCCTAAAATTTTTGTAATCACAAGCAGATTTTCCATCATGGTTCCATTTCAATATGAATTACATTCCTGGATAAGGTCTTTTAATCAAATAGTACCTCATTTTCTCTGCAAGTATTTGAGAAAACTTTATTTCTTCATTTTGTTCAAACTTATCCCCACAGAATCTTAGAAGGAAGGAAGTTCAGACATTGCTTCTTCTCCATGTCTTACACAGCAGCAAGAAAGGCAGGTCAGATCAAGTCCAAGAAGATCAAGGATCTGAATTTTGAGATGTCCATTATTGGGGGTGGGGACACTTCTGCAATCCATATTATCTGACATGTGTCTTTAGGATTAAATAGCTCTCTTTTTTTTTTTTTTCAATAAATCCCAATCTGTAGGGATATGGTCTGTGACAGGCACTATGCATATGGACACAGAGCTACCAGATGCTGCTCCTAAGGTGTCAGGCATTAAATAGCTTCCTTAGCATCTGTTAGTTCCAGACCAGATCAACAAATGCTTATGTGAGCAATGGGACTTACTTAGTGACCTGATTTCAACATAGGATTCTGGGTCTCTGCTCCTAAAGAGCTAGTCTTTCTAATTATGGACACAGAATATATGTCCACCAGGCTCCTTGACGACTGATTAGAACATCAGTATTTCTCTCTGCTTCGTATGTACAGAGGCAGCACATGGCTCAAGTGGGATACTTCCTATGTCATATACTTTTTACTATGTATTCCTTTTAACTTCATGGAAAGGATACCATTTTCAATTTGAATTATTATGCTAACTGATGATCTATGCATGCTAAGAAGGGAAATAAGATCCGTAGAATATGGGGTGTCTGTGTAGCCTCAGACAAAAGTGCAACTTCCCATTATCATTCTGTGGAGAAACAACCAAAACACATTTAAATATTAGGAAACTGGTCCCTAGGTCTGTGGCAGACACTATTGGCTCTCTGAAAACTATGTACCTGTAGAATCTACGAAAGTGGTGGATTCTGAATTCAAGGTCCAGAGAACCAGAAATTCACAATCCCATCTGAAGAAGGAGGGGAAAAATGAGCCATGACCTATGTCCTGTTGTCTTGATGACACCTGAATTGTCTTCACTCAGTTTATAAGTATGACTGATAACCTTGTCCAAGAACATCCTCATAGACAGAAAAACAATGTTACCAGGGACAGGGCATCATCTTGTCCCTTTAAACTGATAAATCAGATTGGCTGTCTTCTAATCTTGAAACTTTAAGCCTGAGGTCCTTAGATGGTGTCCTCTAAGATCTGAGGGATGGCATTTCCCTCTAGGTGGCACCTTTAACAGGGAATCCACAAACATTCCTGATATTGGATTCACTCATACAACATAGCAGCTGTAGGCTAATTGGTGTTCCTTCTAATATAAGAACCTTCAGTACCTGAGGCCCTGTGTGACACTCTGGGTAATGATGTAGTTAATTGGTGACCCCACTCCATTCACTCAAACAGTTCTTCCCATAGTCGATCCCCAAGAACATATCAAACTTTTCTCAAGCCTATTTCCTTGGGAAACATTCTCTACCTGCCTTAGTCTCATGGTACCTCATCCCTTTCCAACATCACACTTCTTCTACTTAGAGCTAAATGATCATTTGTCTTGTGTCTTCAGCCAGAAATTACAGTGGTGTCAGTGGCTGCACACACCTTCATTTTCATTTCTTCTTTGTGCATAAAGAACATGAAATGAATGTTCACAGTCTTTAAGTAGAGATATAGATATAGCATCTGAAATATTAATTTAGTTTTACTTATTTGTATGTATGTATTTGTGTAAGTGTATGTTACTTATATTCAATTCCCCACAGAGCCTAGAAGAGGGTGTAAAACCCTGGAGCTGGAGTTTCAGAGTGCTTTGAGCCATCTGACTGAACTAAAAAAGTGGAACACACTTGCAACTGCTTGTCCTCTCCCAGGACTCCTACGTAGATTTCCATTAAAAACTATAAACTGTTTACAAAAACCTTAGTGTCTAAATCTTTTTCAGTAAAAGTGTCTAATGATCATTAACTTCTTTTCAGTTAAAAGCTGGACATGCATTGCACTGAGAATTTAAGATGAGATTTAAGACAAGATCAAAGTACACAGAAATATAAAAGAGAAAGAGAAATATGTAAAAATATAAAGGGGATCCCTTGTAAAATTGTTAAAAGCTGTGCCAACACACACTTCTGTGGCTTTTCACAAAAAGAAGATGCTAATTAGCAGAATAATCTTTGTTTCCCAGTTTGAAAGTTTGCAGTGATTGCTTTCCCCCAGTGCCATGCCAGGCCTTAATCGTTTTAAAGATTAATTGACAGCATGCTAAAGCCAACTAGTCAATTAGTGTCTGTGTATCACCTAAGTGCCCTGAAAAACGTATGTGTGCAGAGTGTCCGTAGTAAGATTGTTGTACTACTTGATACTCCCTTTGCATGTTTCTGGGTCCTCTTCACACCTCTTCTCGTGACAACATGCATAACTACATGTCAGGAGCTTCTCAAAGCAGACAGTAGAAAAGTAGGTAGAGTACCCAAAGTTTTAGTTATACAAGTCAAATTTCTTATACTTCAAAAAGGCTTCAATCACTTCCCTACATGCAATGTTCATTTTTATATAACATTTTTATACTTACATTTATTTTATGACAGGTTAAGAAAGCTAATCATGGGACGTCCGCTCGTAGAATGGCTACCATGAAATGGGCATGGTACATTCAAAGTGTTTTCTTTATAGAGAAAACCACCCTAGACCAGTTCAGATACAGAATCAGAAGCATTTGTTATAGTTTAAAGATGTGTCTTCTGTGGACCCACTAAGGCTCTTATAATCTTTTCCTCATGGTTATGCAGAGCTGAAGGATAAAATTACCCTTTTACCCCATTATATTCCCAAGTGTTAGCAGTAAATATAGTGGAGAGCCGTGCATCACCACCTTTGTTTTGTAGCCCTGATTCATTATTTATTATCCTCCAATGATTTTCCCTTGCATCTGCGTATGCCCTTTGCTGAAAGACTGAGGTAAAATATGAAAAATGAGTAAGTAAGTTGTACAAAATCGTTTTCTGTATGTTAATGCTCCCATCCTGTAGTGTAAAGCACACAGGCAACCTCATCCATTTCCCAAGTCCTATTTCCTCCCGTTCTAATGTTATGCAGGAAATACCCTGAGCTGTTTAAAAGGTCCCAGGACATGAAATAGTGATATGCAAATGACAATTGTAGCTGTTAATTTCAATATGTCAAAATATTAGATTTATACCTCTCTGTGGGTATCGGTGTTTTAAAAAGAGGAGTGACATTCTGTTCCATTTCATTCTATTAAGGCATTTGAGGAAAGCAATTCTACTCTGCTCCCAGTCAGGCAGTAGAGGAGAAGGTTTAGCGGTACATCACACTGAGATCCACCTGTTCTCTTGTTGAAACATGGAAATAGACATAGGCAGCTAGACTAATACTGCCTTGAGCAGCAAGCCTTTGCTAAAGAGACTCTGTGGCATGTGGTTCAGTAACCACGGAGGTTCTCCTGGAAGGTGGCCTGATTGCTTGAAATCTACCAGTTGCACATTGTCTGGCCTCTGAAGCAGTGTCTTGGCTGGCGGGAGGAACAGAACCCTGGCTTATGTTTCTGTGAATTAACTTCTCTCTCTAGTCCCTTTAGAAGCCATGGACTCAGCTGAGGGAACATGAAGGAATTCTGCAGAT
Organism: Montemys delectorum; assembly: GCA_019843815.1. Lineage (NCBI taxonomy): Eukaryota > Metazoa > Chordata > Mammalia > Rodentia > Muridae > Montemys > Montemys delectorum. The sequence continues at coordinate 24,513 of JADRCD010188777.1, read as the reverse complement.
GTCATTATTGGGTATAAATCCAAGAACATCTGGGCTCCAGCTGCTTGTGCTGCTGACCATGACCCAGACATGGTTTGAGCTTTAACAATCAGGGTTTTCTTGCCTGTTAAAATGAGACAGGTGTACAGCAATAGTCAGTCAACTTTGCTGGGCATGCAGCCCTAGACAAATCTTGTTCAAAAGAAATTCATATTCTGAAAACTGAGGATAAAGTCCAAAGAAAATATGTTTCTAAGGACTTCTTGAGATGTTTCTGCTGATGACTAGAAGGTGTAATTGGATACTGATGGAGAAGGATCTAGAAAAGCTTTGATTTCTTCAAGCCAGCTAATTTCAAAATGATTTATGTAAATAAATGGTGACTTCTATTTTTATTACTGGGAAAAATCTATTATTTGTGATCTTTAATTGAGTTTGGACTTAAATTATTCTTCTTTCTTCATAATACTCCTTTGTCTCGAGTGAAAGAATAAAACTGACCTCTGTTCAGTATTCTGTCTTATGTGTTTCTCTAGGAAAATTCTTCAGAGATAAAAACAAGCTCATGAACTCAGACCCCTTATAGGGAAGCCATTCAGGTCATCCACCAGAAAAGCATGAGACAGGGAACTTCCGTGTGAACCTCTGGGTGTCACTGCTGGTCTGGAAACAAGAACAGCTACTTATTCATAAGCAAAGGGTTCACTAAGTGTAGCAAGTTATACCTGTATAATCTTTAGCGCTCTAGAGATTGTGGCAGGGGGATGGAGAGCTTGAGGTTAATCAGGACTACGTGATAAGAAATAATCCTGTATTACAAACATAGTAAAGGTCCAGAATATAAATGAAAGGAATGGAGAGAGAATAAAGAAATGGAAACAAAATGTAAAAAGAAAAGAAAGCAAAGAAAAAAAGAATGAAATAAAAGAGTAGGGGCTTTCCAAACATCTGACAAGGAGAATGAGGCAGAGGTTTCTGGAGCTGCAATGCTAATGGGTGGAAGATGTTCATCTTAAATTTTCTAGTCTGCTTTCATGTTCCCTGGATAATTGCTGAGTAAACTCAAAGCCAAGTTTCTGTGTTTTATACATTTTGAGGCATTAGTTACTTCTCATCTACTTCTGTGTGCAAATAAGAACTCACTTAAGTGAGGTCTATTTTGAATATATTGACCTCTTTATTTGTGGTTTTCTTGATTAATCATCATCTGTATTTTAAAATTATAAGGGTTGACCATATATGCCTTAATGTGTTCTAATTTAATGAATTTAAACTACCAAAACCTGTAATGGATTGTTCATAAAAGTGCATTGCAGTACATGTCTACCACTTATATTAAAGTCCAGTCTTACCTCAGAATTATTCATGAGGTAACCTGACAAGTTACTGAAGACCACATATTTATCCTAACATTATCAACTCTACCTGCTAACATGAAGTTCCTTGGATATCTGAGGATACAGAGTATGTGTGTCCTTGTGTTAGGAATGGGAGAAACCTCACCCTTTAATCTCCTCTCTTTAACTCCTTTAACAAGCAAAGTGGCAGAAAGGTATAGCACTTTCAGTGTTTCCCATGGCTGTGGTGAGTGGCTGATGTCTTTTTCTCACAGAACAATGGAATGAATGCACTTATGCACATGCCACAGACAAGGCCTGGACTTTCCACAGAAATGGATCGGTTAAGGGCTTTCCATATTACATATAATGTACATAGTTATTATACATAACAATGGGTTCTACTATGGCATGTTCCTTCATAGACTGTATTTAATTGTATTCAGCTGCATCACCCTCTCTTGTTGCCCTTTCCCCTGATCTCCTTTTTCTCCTCCACTCCCTTTTCTTATAAAGAAAGTGATTTTTAAGCTCATATGCTTTGGGAGCAGTGTGTCGGTCTTGCCACAGTGCTGTACCTCTCTCCCCAGGTCGTTACATTCTATACATTCAGTTCTGCATTTGTGGAATTATAGAATCTAAGATCACTTTGTCCTCCATACTTTCATGTATTGCTTTGAGAGGGACAGGGAAAATGCCTAAGCAGTTAAAGCATCTCTCTCCCTAACAATCTGAAATGGTCCACTTTCCTAGGAAGCTGTGCCATCAGATCCAAGCCCAAAGACAACACCATCCACTGTTCCTGCGTAAAGCACACACAGACATGTGGCTTTTGTCCTGTGGAGCATGTTGACATGCTTTCCTGCAAAGAGTGCTGAGACTTGGAATGCTCCCCCTTATCCAGTGGAGTTTTTTTTTACTGTTGCATGCAAAAGCAATTGAGCCATCCAGACCTCATATGAGTTTTGTTTTGGAAACTATAATACATGTTTCTAGTACATTCCTTTACAGCTATAAACCCTATGGTACCAGCATTTCTTTTTGATGTTGCTTCTTGATCTTTATAGAAAGACCTGCCATCCTCTGAAGCTATTGCACCCCATCATTCTCAAGACTGGCAAAATCAGCTGAGAAGGCAGAGTCAATCCTGTCTCCTCAAGTGACGGGGAGCCCCACTGAGCACAAACCACTGGTGTGACTGGCATGTTGTAATGGAGTCAAGTACAGTGGATACTTAGCAGAAAGTTTTATTCTTCACAAGGGTCCTTAGTCCTACCTGTTGTGAGTCTCAGAAAGTCAAAACTTCACTAATTTATACTGAATGGCCACCAAGTATCAAGAAATATGCTAGGCTCCAGGAAAACAAAGAGTTAACAACTGGCAAAGAAGATGTAATGATAACTAAACACTTGAAAGGCTTTCTGAGCTTTTATTTCTGGTAGCTTGGGGAAAATTTTATTGTAGATATATTAACTGATGTCTTATTTAAGTAAAAATGTTTTAATCCTTATGAAATAAACCTATACTCATGAGCTACCTGAATCTGATATTACTTTAAGTAATATTTTAGAGACATACTTAATCTAGGGTTAAGGTATTTTGTAGAATGGAATCGTCTGCCTACGGAGAGAAGCCATTGCTGAATGCGAGGCAGTCTGCCATCACAGCAGTCAACACGCCAAGGCAAATGTAAAGCAGATTTAATAGCTGAAGACTTTCTGACTTTTTAAGACATTCAATTGAACATTTAAAAGGTTTAGTCTCATATCAGTTCTGGAAAGCCCCCCTGGGGCAGGCTTAAGTAACTATGCCATTAGGCACTCAGCAGCAAATTGCCTATTAAGTCTGACTGAAACTGTAAAATTGCTTTTCACAATGCAAATTAATGTAAATAAGAACAATTGGTTACACATATCACAGGCTATCAAATTATGGACAGATGATGTGTATGTCCCTATACTTCTGAATTAACATTACTTTAAAGTTATATTTAGTAAGACTTAGCAGGCTTGAGTGCCCCTGTGATAAATTTCACAAATTTATTATCAGTAGTACATGTGTCCTAAGTATATTATCTATTATATGAAATACAAACCTCCTTTCATCTATGTGTGAGACATCCAGATTCTGTGGCTGTACCATTAAAAGACATCTACCTTTGGCTCTGTTGTTACAGCAGTAACAGGCAGTTACTAAACATTTTTTTTTTGCCATCAACTGGTGTCTACTGTGAAAAGTAGCCTAGTATCTCACTAAAGTATGATCAAAGACTTTCTGCCACTTTTATTTTTCAACACTTAAGGTTTCATTACCTCTTCTAAAAATAAAAAGATAAGGTACTTTTTAGTATGAAGGATTTCTGCAGGAAAGAGAGGGCTGCAGACAAGGTAACAAGGATGAGGAAGACAAAAATGGGGTCTATCTGGTCTGACCTCAGTAGGAGAGGATGTGCTTAATCCTAGACGGCCTTGAGGGAAGCCTGAGAGGGGAAGAGCATCCTCTCAGAGGCAAGGGGGAGGAGGAATGGGATGATGAACTGTGAGAAGGAGGACTGAGGGAGAAGCAATGACTGTAATATAAAGTCTCCCAACCAAAAAAAAAAAAAAAAAAAAAAAAAAAAAACCCAGAACCAGATGGATTTTGTACAGAATTCAATCAGACCTTCAAAGAAGACCTAATACCAATATTCTTCAAACTATTCCACAAAATAGAAACAGAAAGAACACTGCACAATTCGTTCTGTGAAGCCAAAATTAAACTTATACCTAAACCACATAAAGACACAATAAAGAAAAAGATCTTCAGACCAATTTCCCTTATCAATATCAATGCAAAGATACTCAATAAAATTCTCACAAACTGAATCCAAGAACACATCAAAACGATCATCAATCATGATCAAGTAGGCTTCATACCAGGGATGCAGGGATGGTTCAATATATGGAAATCCATCAACATAATCCACGATATAAACAAACTCAAAGAGGAAAACCACATGACAATCTCATTAGATTCTGAAAAAAGTATTTGACAAAATTCAACACCCGTTCATGGCAAAAGTCTTTGAGAGATCAGAAATTCAAAAGTCATACCTAACATAGTAAAAACAGTATACAACAAACCAGTAGCCAATATCAAACTAAAGGCATACAAACTTGAACCAATCCTACTAAAATTAGGGACTAGACAGGGCTTCTCACTCGCTCCCTTCCTGTTTAATATAGTACTTGAAGGCCTACCCAGAGCAGTCAGACAACAAAAAGAGGTCAAAGGGATGTAAATCAGAAAGGAAGAAGTCCAAATATCACTATTTGCAGATGATATGATAGTATACTGTAGTAGATGATATGATAGTGACCCCAAAAATTCCAGCAGAGAATACCTACAGCTGATAAACAACTTCAGCAAAGTGGCTAGATATAAGATTAACTCAAACAAATCAGTAGGCTTCTTCTATTCAAAGGATAAACAGGTTGAGAAAGAAATTATGGAAATGACACCCTTCACAATAGTCACAAATAATATAAAATACTTTGGTGGGACTCTAACCAATCAAGTGAAAGATCTGTATGACAAGAATGTCAAGTCTCTGAAGAAAGAAATCAAAGTAGTCCTCAGAAGTTGGAAAGATCTCCCATGCTCATGGATTGCCAAGATTAATATAGCAAAAATGGTCATCTTGCTGAAAGTAATTTATAGATTCAATGCAATCCACATTAAAATTCCAACTCAATTCTTCATAGAGATAGAAAGGAAAATTTTCAAATTCACAAAAAACACCAGGATAGTGCAAACTATTCTCAACAATAAAAGAATTTCTTGGGGAATCACCATCCCTCACTGCAAGCTGTATTAGAGAGCAATAATGATAAAAACTGCATGGTATTGGTATAGAGACAGGTAGGTAGATCAGTGGAATAGAACTCAAGATCCAGAAATGAACCCACAATCTATGGTTACTTGATATTTGACAAAGGATCTAAAACAATCCAGTGGAAAGGAGTATTTTCAGCAAATGGTGCTGGTTCAACTGGTGTTCAGCATGTAGAAGAATGCAAATCGATCCATTCTTATCTCCTTGTACAAAGATCAAGCCCAAGTGGATCAAAGACCTCCACATAAAACCAGATAGACTGGATCTAGTAGAAAAGAAAGTGGCGAGAACCTTGAGCACATGGGCACAGGGGAAATTGTCCTGAACAGAATATCAATAGCTTATGCTCTAAGATCAACAATAGACAAATGGTTCCTCATAAAATTGCAAAGCTTCTATAAGACAAAGGACACTGTCAACAGGACAAAAAAGCAACCAACAGATTGGGAAAATATCTTTAACAGCCCTACATCCCATAGAGGGCTAATATTCAATATATACAAAGAACTCAGGAAGTTAGACTCCAGAAAAACCAAATAACCCTATTAAAAAATGGGGTACAGAGTTAAACAAAGAATTCTCAACAGAGCAATACCAAATGCCTGAGAAGCACCTAAAGAAATGTTCAACATCTTAATCATCAAGTAAATGCAAATCACAACTACGCTGAGATTCCACCTTACACCAGTCAGAACGACTAACATCAAAAACTCAGGTGACAGCAGATGCTGTCAAGGATGTGGAGAAATAGGAAGACTCCTTCACTGTTGGTGTGATTGAAAGCTGGTACAACCACTCTGGAAATCTATCTTTCAGTTCTTCAGAAAATTGGACATAGTACTACTACCTAAGGACTCAGCTATACCACTCCTGGGAATGTACCTAAAATGCTCCAACACATAACAAGGTCATATGCTCCATGATGTTCATAGCAGCCTTATTTATAGTAGCCAGAAGCTGGAAAGAACCCATATGTCCTTCTACAGAGGAATGGATACAGAAAATGTGGTACATTTAGATAATGGAGTACTACTCAGCTATTAAAAATGATGACTTCATGAAATTCTTAGGCAAATGGATGGAACTAGAAAATATCATCCTGAGTCACAAAAGAATACACATGGTATGTACTCACTGATAAATGGATAATAGCCCAGAAGCTTCGAATACCCATGAGACAATTCAAAGACCATATGAAGCTCAATAAGAAGGAAGACTAAAGTGTGGATCCTTCAGTCCTTCTTATAAAGGGGAACAAAATACTCACAGGAGGAGGAGGGTGGGAGGGACTTTGGAAGAAGAGAGGAAGGGGATGGGGATGGGGGCAGTATCAGGTTTGCAAGAAAAATGGGGTGATATACAGAGGGTCAGGAATTTGAATAGAGGTGTGTAGCAATAGGGGATGGGGAACTGGGGGTAGCCACCAGCAAGTCTCAGATGCTAGGAAAGTAAGAGGCTCCCAGGACCCAACAGGGATAAGATTAGTTGAAATGTCCAACAAAGGGGAGGGAGAACATGTAGAAACCATATCTAAAGGTTAGGCAAGGTCCCCAGTTGGGGGATGGGATCACCTACTCATCTCCAAATTTTCAACCCAGAATCGCTCCTATCTAAAGGAAATTGGAGACAAAGTGTGGAGCAGAGACTGAAGAAAAGGTCATACAGAGACTGCCCCCTCCCTGGGAATACGTCCCATATACAGACACCAAAACCAGACACTATTATGGATGCCAAGAAGTGCTTGCTGATAGGAGCCTGATATAGGTGTCTCCTGAGAGGCTCTGCCAGAGCCTGTCAAATATAGATGTGGATGCTCACAAACCATTGGACTGAGCAATGGGACTCCAATGGAGGAGTTAAGGAAAGAACTGATGGAGCTAAAGTGGTTTGTAACCCCATAGGAAGAGCAACAAGATCAACCAACCAGAGCCCCCCAGAGCTTCCAGGGACTAAACCACCAACCAAAGAGTACACATGGCTCCAGTTGCATATGTAGCAGAGGATAGCTTTGTTGTCATCAATGAGAGATGAGGCTTTTGGTTCTGTGAAGGCTCAGTACCCTAGTTTAGGGGAATGCCAGGACAGTAAGGAGGTAATGGGTGGTTGGGTGAGTGGGGGAGCACCCTCATAGAAGCAGGGGTGGGCGGGGGATGGGATAGGGGGATTCTGGAGGGGAAATCTGGAAAGGGAATAACATTTGAAATTTAGATAAATAAAATATGCAGTAAAAATTCCAAAATGCTACATAAATATTTGACAAGTATAGAGATATTATTGTAACAATAAGTATTTCAAAGTATCTTAGTGGTTTCATTGATATTATTAAAGACATTGTGGTTTCTAAAACAAAACATAAAGCGATATTTCTCAATATGCTTTGCAGTGTGTAAGTATGTATGTTTATATGTTTGTATGCATATGTATGCACACATCCATGTGAACAATGCCATGGTTCCTGAATGATGGTAAGATGCTAACTTGTTTGAGTCAGATCTTTCTACTATCGGGTCCTGTGGAGGAAACTTATGGGTCCTGTAGATGGTACTTACTCCAACATGTTTGTAAGCCCCTTACCCTCTGAGCCATTTTGCTGTCTCTTTTACTCTGAATGCATGACTTTACCTGAAAAGAAAACCAAATCAAAATTGGGGGAAGTGATCACAAGGCATGTTGAGAAAAGGCTTGATAAGGCAAAACTGAGTTAAAATTGCATATATATATATGTATGTGTGTATATATACACATGTATATATGTATATATACACATATATATACATACACATATATCACACATAAATACACACATATGTGTGTGTATTTATATGTATTTTTTTTAGCCAAAGGGGAAAATTTTGATTTAGATGGTTTGTTATTTTAGCATGATCACTCTTTCATTCTTCCTCCTTCACAGTTCTCTGGCCAGAGTTCCCTGCTAAAATCCACAGCTCAGCTAATGCTTGGTCTCAAGGTGTACATTCTTCATCAAGAAGTCTCTACTCTCAATGCTCCTCTTTGAGGATGTGTGTATAACTTACCCAATACCTACTGTGCAAAGGCCAAACTAACAGCCAAAGTATCAAGATGGTACAATAGTTCACAGAAATGCCAATCTTTAACCTTTTCACCCATTCCTAAGTGTGACTCTTCTTTTAGTCACAAATTCCTGCCCACATCATCTAGGGAAGCATTCGAATAATCATAGGAATAAAGGAAGAAGAGTCAGGGTTATACTTTTGAAGAAAACTATTAGAAACATCTGTGAAAGCCTGGGGGTAAGTCGAGAATGGAGCTTCTGCTGACACAAGAGACTGGGAAATCAAACTTCTTTGCAGATGCATACCGTCATTGAAGAACTTACCCGGAGTGAAGTCCTCAATGGCTATGATGCCCTTGCAATCCACAGGATGCTACAGTTGTGTGCCTAAGAGTTTCAGTGTGCCAACTAATGATCTAAGTCAAAAAATCTGTCCATCAAGGCCAACAATATCCTATGACAGACCAAGGGATTAACAAAAGAAGGTAGACAAAAAGCAGTAGTGTAAAAAGGAAGCTCAGAGCCTCCCTGGGTCAGCGTACTGGAGTTGTGCCTGCTCTTTGTTACACAGTGCGTGTGAAGTGGCTCCTAAGGTTCATGTGGTAGAAGGGATTGGTCCCAGTTGGTAGTTCCAGTCACTCATCAGAGATCAGATACTGAGATGCCAGCATCAGTGCTGACCTTGTTGCTTGATTGGCTCTTACCGAATGGGCTTGTAGTAGTGGGGCCTTGTTGAATGTGAATCTCAGAACAGTGTACCCTGCACTGTCCCTCCATCTCTCTCAGACTCTGTTGCTCAGTTATCATGAGCTGCACAGCTTTGCAACTAATAGGACAGTGATTTTAATTCTGTTTTTTGTTTTGTTTGTTTTGTTTTGCTTTTACAGTTGTGATTGTATGTCTCAAGATAAGAGTATACTAGTTATTGACCTACTTGATTACACTTTCTGTGGTTCCTGTCACCTAAAACCAACTGAGGTCTGAAACCATAAAGTAGAAACTTCTATAAATAAGCATTCTTTAAGTTTAAATATAGTAAGCTTTTGAGTCTCCAGTCATCCCACCATGCCACATCAATCAAATCAATCCTTCACCCAAAGTCTCCCTGTAGTATAAACCATTTGAGAACTGGACACATTGTGGCTGTCATAGCTATTAGATCTGACATGGCATGGCATGAGATGTTGCATCATTATCTCAGTGTCTGAGTTACTTCCAGTCCTTTAGGGTCTGGACAGAGCAATAAGTTGTTTTGAGAGATTATGATCATATGACCTTGATTACAGTCTGTTAATCTTTCTACTTACTATTAGCTAATGCTAATTTCTTTCTGTGTTAAATTTATAAATAAAACTTTACAATGTGTATGTATTGTGGATCTGGAACTATTCTATGTCTGAGGCATCTACAGGGGTTCTTACACAGGAATCCTTGCCTTATACTGAATGAGGTCTATCCTTCACTCTCCATTGTGGACACAGAACAGCAAGGCTGCTTTGTTCAGCCTTCATAGTGAGACATATCCAATGGCAACCCACTCCTTTGAACGTTTAAAGCCAAACATTTTCTGTCACATGAATAACAAACACTGGTTGCAAATGTTTCCAATAATTTTATAAGTAATTCTTATTACACATTTAATCTGATTTCCTTCTACTCTGACATTTTAATATTAAAGATATATTCTGTTGAGTTCTCTGTTGTTTCTGGGAATAGTTTTCTTTCAATTTTAGAGATTTTGTGTGAGTCTCTTTTTATTAAGGAAGTTGTATTCTCCCATGGTAAATCTATCTTTATAAGAACATAAAATTTAGCATAAAATAATGACAATTTCAAGTTACATTTTCCTAATATGTATCCTGAAGGGGAAGCAAGCATAACTGTCCCTCTCCCTTCCTAAATTCACAGCTGGAAACTTTGCATCAAAAGCCATATTAACAAAAGAAAAGCAAACCAAACTCTATTAACATATATATTTCTAGCATACACAGGAGATGACTCAGAGAGATGCTTACAATTCTGCCTTACATAGAATTACTAATAAGGAATAATACATTTATAAAGAAATAAGATGTTGACAGGGCCTTTCCACTCTGGGCATCAAACCATAGGGAGGCAAGTGTGTGGGGACCCAATGTTGATGATGAATTTCCAATGCCCTCATGAAAAGTCTTCTGGTGTGTTCTTCAGAATTTTAAAGGCTTGAAGTTGCCTCCTGGTGCTCTGCTTCCTTCTAGTAGAGAAGACAGGAAGGGCCTTGAACATGTTTTGCTCAAACAGACACAAATGTCCAAGAGATTACCTATTGTGTGTTTCTTAGCAATTTCTTGTTCTTCAAAATAACCATTCTGCCAAAGAATCTCACTGATAAAGAAGACATTTATACTCCTCTGAGGGATAGCAGTAGAAAGAAGATGGATAAAGAATAAATGAAAAATCTGATGATAGGAAAGAGGGTTACAAACACATTGGGCATGATACAGGCATACCAATTACTAGCTCAGTGCAACTGCAAACACCTATATTCAACCTACATAGGAATGGGGCTGTCAGCAGCCAATCATAAGGAAGGGAGGAGCTCAACTGACTTTGCCCAACTTCTCTATTGAACTAGATTAGCATAGGAATTGGAGGGTCCTTGCCATTAGTTGTGTGACCTCTGATGATCTAGAATGAGCTGGCAGGGAAAATGAAAGCAAAGAACAGAGACTGGTCTGAGGATCAGAGCACATGTACACAGAAAGACTTGAAGAGTAGAGATGAAGACTGAAGTGTGGCCATTTTGGAGGCCAAGGTTCCCTGAGTACCAAAATGTCTTGTTGTACAAAAATTTGAATTTTTGATACAGGATGTCTCAGTGCCTGACAAGTTCTCATAATAGGAAGGCTACATGAGAAAGAGAAAGATGTGCTCTGTGTCCATGTGTTGGTGCTAGAGGAGTCTGGATTACAGAGACCACTGCCCCGGCCAGCACTAAGCACTAGTGCATGAATAGACATGCCAATGTCTCTTCTATCTTTACTCCTGTTCCTTTCATAGTTTACTGTTTTCTACTGATACATCCCCATCATTTCCATTATGAATCCAAGAGTTCCCAAGTAACATGATTGTTAGATGAAAATGTTTGAACTGGTGTGCAGCAAGGCTATACCAGATTAATAAATTAGATTAGTTCCTCTGCCCATCGGGACTTGCAGTCCTTGATATGTGCATTTAGCATATCTTTTCCTGCACAGAAACTTGTGCTGTGTCAGCAGCAGGTTATTTATGCACAACCAGATCTCTTTGCTAAGGTTAAGCAAGGGAAAAATACAACTACTACACATTTTCTTCTTCTGTATCTGTCCCTAAAATATGCTCCTGGATACAAACCGACACAATTGAGGAATTTCTAGGGTTATGGGCAGATACAACCATCATCTGCCACTTGGAGGGGAATTTTCTCTCCACTTTTGACTTGGGATGTTTGCATTCTTGGTTTCATCTATAGAATAACATCTTATCCTAGAACAGGATACTAATATCTCATCACTACAGGTCACCATGAACAAATACTAAAATGTAGTTGTATCAAAGCTGATTTCAAAAATCTCATGTAATAAAACTCTCTCAAAAATACTTGGTGGCTTTTGTGTATGTAAGACAGATACATAGGTTGAAGAGTAAGAGGGCCATGGTTGATTTCTCACTTTCTCCACATAATGGTTCTGCTTTGATGTAAGTACGTTCATGTTTGTATTCTTGCTCATCTGTTTACTGACAGAGACTCTTTAAAAAGTGATTCTGTTGATCTTCGGCAAAATTGCCTGACTTGCCTGGCATTATTCCATTGCCTATGATGAGAAATGCAAGCTGGCCTTTAGAAGTTAGAGATTCTCATCTCAACATGGTCTAGTGTTATTCCACTTTCTGATGGGAGAGGCAAGATGGCCACCAGCAGTAATAGGTTGTCAGCTCAACATTCAAATCTGATTTTAAACTCTATGCAAGCCCTTCTTCCATTTTAAAGATACAGACATATAAGCACAAAGACACACAAATTAAATAGTCCTGAGCAGGATACAAGGCATGTAAAACAAAGAAAATAGCTCTCAGTGAAAATGGATTTTGGTTACATAGACACAGCACCACTGATTAAAGGATGAGTTGAGTTATGGGCTGATGAGATGCCTCAGCAGGTACAAATGCTTAGTGCCAAGCCTTTTATCCTAAGTTCAATTCCCAGGACCCATGGAATAGCAGAAAAAATGAACTCACAAAAATATTCTTTGACACCCATGTTTACACAAACATGCTCACACACACACACATACATACACACACACACACACACACACACACACACACATCAAATAAATAAAATAGAGCTCAAAGTGGTTTAAAGTCTAATTTAAAATGAAACTCCAGAAACTTGGGAGGCAAAGTGTCAAACCTGATAAAAGAATGTTCCACAAAACTGGTCCAAGAGGACACCCAGAAGGCTAAATTGCTGCATGTAGTTATAAGGGCTGGAGAGTTCTGCTGAGCTTAGAAAATGAACTCAGAAGATGCATGGAACTGGACACTGAGCTGTGTTGGGAAGACTCAGGTCACATGCAGCCTTGGCCGCATTCCTCACTCCATTCTCATCAGCAGTGGTCAAAACCCAGAGTGAGCACAGATGGTAGAATCCAGCTAGTCACAGTGCTGGAGGGTGGCCAATCCTAGCCAGTACCCCATGGAAAGGTAGGAAGACAGAATCGAGGGAACTTGGTGCTGCCTTTCAGAATCTGGTAAAAAACCAAGCTTGACACATGATGAGAAGCTGATGAGGAAGGCCAGAAGGGAAGGAGGAAGGTTCTGGTAACATGGGTAACATTTTCAACAAACTTCTCCTTAAACAAATTGTTCAGTAATCAAATGGGTGTGACATTAAATGACTTTGGCAAAGTGAATTTTCCCAGGTGCATAAAGAGACAGTGGGCAACCTACAATTTGAAGAGCCTGCAGGTGCCTGGGACAGAATCAGGTCAAAGGCAGCAAAATGAGTTGCCATCCCCACAGGTAGAAGTGCCAATGTTCTCAATGGGTCATTTACCATGGCCAGGACAAGTTAGAAGTGTGTGTGGCCCAACATCCAGGTGGAAGACGTTAAGGACACCAACAAGGAATGGCTATAGAAAGGCAGAAAAATGGATAGGAAGTGCAGCCATCACAGGAGGACAAGCAGTAACTTCTATTTCATTCATTCAAGTTAAGACAGATCTTTGAAGTATAGGTTTCACTGTCATTGTATCTGTAGCTACAAAGATGGGTAGTGTAATCTACCCTGGTAAGAGAGAGAGAAAAAGAGAGAGAGAGAGAGAGAGAGAGAGAGAGAGAGAGAGAGAGAGAGAGAGAGAGAGAGAGAGAGAGAGAGAGAGAGAGAGAGAGAGAGAGAGAGAGAGAGAGAGAGAGAGAGAGAGAGAGAGAGAGAGAGAGAGAGAGAGAGAGAGAGAGAGACTTGAGGGACGCCAGAGACAAAGAAGACAAAACTGAAAGTACAGTATGAAGAATCATTAGTATGACTGTTTTGCTATTGAAATCTCTCTCTCTCTCTCTCTCTCTCTCTCTCTCTCTCTCTCTCTCTCTCACACACACACACACACACACACATTTAAATCTTTTAATGGTCATTTTTCCTTGTGAAAATCCACTCACATTAACTTTCTGTGACTTTCTACAGAACTCACAGCACAGCTACGATTTGCATAAGCATCAGCTACTGAAGAATAACCTACAGTGTTCTAGTTCTTAAAACAAGCAAACAAGAAAAGAGACACTGACTGAACTAGACTCCTCTAACGAAGTAGAAGAAAATGAAGGGTTTTTTTTTTTTATTTCTTTCACAGTTTCAAAACCCAAGTCCCTAGCATTTTTCTCAGTATGTCTGGGTCTGCATGACCTCACTCTAGGTAATTTGTTCCATCTGTATCCATTCCCCTGCAAATTTCATGATTTTCTCTTTATATTCTACTGCAAAAAATATAATTGTTTACAGATATCACGTCTTCATTATTCATTCCTCAATTGATGGGCATCCGCACTACATCTACTTCCTAGCTACTTCCATGCCCAGTGATGGGCATGGGTAAGCATGAATCTTTGAGCTAGATATATTGTCCTTTGGATATATGCCCAGGAATGTTATAGCTGGCTCAGAAGTAGGTCTATTTATCTCTTTTAGAATAATATCCACACTGATTTACATAATAGACGGATAGTTTATACTCCCACCAAGAGTGAGTGTGCCCTTTCCACCCATCCTTCCCAACAAACTGTCATTTTATTCTTTATCTTAACCACTGTCCTAGATGAGATCTCAAAATAGTTTAAATTTGCATGTTTTTCTGATGGCTAAGAGTGTTGAACCTTTTTTATTTTTATTTTTTACCACTTGTATTTCTTTTTTTTACACACTTGCTCTTCAGTTCCATAGCCCATTTTTTGTTTTTGTTTTTGTTTTTCAAGACAGAGTTTCTCTGTGTGGCCCTGGCTGACCTGGAACTCACTCTGTAAACCAGGCTGGCCTCAAACTCAGAAATCCACCTGCCTCTGCCTCCCAAGTGCTGGGTAAAGACATACACCACCACTGCCCAGCTCTTCATAGCCCATTTTTAAACTGGGCTGTCTATCCTCATGTTTAGCTGTTTTAGTTATTTGTATATTCTAGACGTTGATCGACTTACAGTTGTATTTCTGTGAAGACTCGCTTTGAAGGACAGTGGGATAGGCAGAGTCCATCCTTTTCAGAAAAGTGAACATTTGTAGTTTGTCCACATCTAAGTGGATTAACTTACATTGATATGGATATAGACAACATTGACTGGACTCAGAGACTATGAAGTTGGGAGGGAGAGATGATAGCCATCTGGGAGGAATTGGAAACTGAGTGGAGGGGTTGATACGGTCAATATACATTGCACATATGTATGCTAATATTGAAGTATGAGTGAAAATCATAAGTTACAATCAAGTTTATATTTTAAAATTTGATTTTTCAATGTTTTATTCACATATAGAAATAAGGTTGACAAACATCAGAACAACAATAGTTTTTAAATAATTATCTGATTAGAGTAGCATAAATTTTGAAATATGAGATCAGCATGCTTATGTGCATGAGATTCCAAGTGAGAGTTCACAGATATTATCCTCACTTATGATGCTCTCGGCACCTGTGTCTGTTCAGAGCTCACGTTATGACAGCTAATACTCCTTGCAGTAGTATCCAGATGTGGACCACTGAGGGCATGGTTCAGTGATAAGTGTTTCATGACCATGAAATGTAATCAAAACCTTAGAAAGGAGTTGAGGAACTCAGAAATAACATTCCATACTTGAAGAAGGGGTGTGGTTTCTCCTAGAGAACTAAACTTCTGGCACTAGACTTCAACTTCCCAGAATTCAGAACTATCAAAAATACTTCTCTGCTGCTTTTGTTTATCTTGTCTGAGCCTTTTCATTACAGCAACCTGAGTTAATGTAGATGCTTGAATGCTCAACCTCAAAATTTTTAAGCCTGCCAAGCAATATATGATTTACAGGACAGTGTAACCCTTCCAAAATACTGAGTAAGTTACCTCAAGTTAGGCAATAAATATGTTTAATGAACGTTTATATTCAATGATCATATGAGTCAGAGGCAAATGGGTGCTAAATATTTTATGAACTACGAAGCTCAAATTTTATTAATTTTTGGCAGCTAAAAAGGTGGGAAGCCTAAGAATCCAATTCCCATATTGTGCTCAGCTAAGACCCTTTTCAGGGTCAGCTAGAATGGCACTGACCTTAAGACCAAATCTCTGAAAACTTTCTCTGGATTAGTGTTTCTAACTACTATAAGTTAAATATCCAACTGCTTCTCCTCAGGAAGATGGCCTTAGAGTGATATAAATATAAACAAAATACCAAAGTTGTTTTTTTTTCTTTCTGCTACTGTTTACATTCATAAAAATCCTGACTTTTCTCTTAAGAATTCCTGAAATGGCTTGACTGGTTATAATTACCATTATTTACAGTTACTGTAATACCCTGGATTACTTTATACGTTATCTGTTAATAGTCCCTATTCCATGCCCTGGCCGAATGGAACACTTACCTTAGAAATTAAGTATTCTGTGATTTATCTCTACTTCCACATGTCTCACATTGACATGTGTGTATGTGAATAAGTACTTCCAAATTAAAATCTTTTTCCTTCGGAGGCACTCAGATATTAACTGATGCAATGTTTACAAAAGTCAAGGCTCTGAATAAAATCTTACATACTTGCAATGGGAGATCCATGTGTGATAACTGTGTGCTCATCATTACTAGTTTTGTTCTCCCTTCTCAGTCAGCCTTGGAAATAAATTCTGTACCTTTGTGGAATGTAAGCATTACCTACACTGTCTAGAAATACAGACTATTTCTTTCCACTTTGCCTGGGGGATTTCGAACAGGAATAAGAGTCCCTGGAACCTTTCAATTTCTTGTACTCAAATTCTGCAACAATTGGAAATTGTGTTCTGGCAGGATGCCACTTCCTAGGCAGAGGGAAACTAGCTAAATCCCATACCAGTGTGGTTTGCATTTTAGTGTATTTTGTAAATAAATTCTTAACAGATGGACAGAGCAGCAGGAAGCCAACACCAGAGAGTCAGCAGGTGTGCAGGAGAGCCAGAAGTGGTCTGGTACTTATCAGATCAACAAAACCCAAATCTCTTGAGATTCACACACATTGCCTCCAGAATACGTTGGCCCTGGCCAGATAGGCAAGTTCAATCAACCCCAGCATGGAAAATTTCCATGACTGTGCTTTCTATGAGATGCATGGTCCCTCCCAGATGGTGACACCAAAACTATGAATCATTCAGAAAACCAGTCTTTTTCCTTCCTTAGAGGTTGTAGAACAATAACAAGAACAAATCATAGTTATAAGAAGTATCAAAGTTTTCTTTATGCAATTGTACTTTCTACAAAAGGAAGAAAGACAGGAGATGCTCGCTGAGCTATATGCATCATTGTTACTGTTCATAAAGAATGGTAAAATGTAGACTGATCCACTTCCACATCCATCATGCAGTGTTTGTTCCCATACAATAAACCTACTATGGGTTAATATAATATCTAGATCCTGTGGTCCTACACAGACAGTGCTATCAGATAAAAAACCTCCATCCCACACCAAGATATGTCTGCCTTCTAGCCTGTGTCAAAGTTTCTATGTGGTGAGACAATGGCTGGCACAGTCTGGCTGATGCTGCGGGGCGCCCAGGGAGTAGGTCAATGGGCAGTTTTCCAGTTCAGATTCAATGAGTTCTAAAAGTGTCCCAAACTTTCTATGTTTCACATCTTCACTTAAAACTTCCTAAGTGTTTAATCCATGGCTATAATGTATGACCACATGGTTAGTTAGTTTAAGTCTTAGCATAGGTATAGAACTGCCTTGTATTTAAATTCTGACCTTGTGGTTACCTGTCTACCTAAACATGGGGGAGTTGCCTAGGAACTCTAAACACACCCTTTACTACTTCTGAAGTCAAGACTGTGAGAATCAATCTTTTAAATGATTAGGAGGAATCCAACAAAGTTGCTGTTGCCTGTGAGTGATTACTGGTATCTCTCATCAATTATTTTAACTGCAATCCAAAGATGAAAGAGGATTAGTGAGGATACTCTGATTCAAATCCATTCTTACAGATCATGGATATCCCTGGCATATGTAATCCCAAAGCCAATCATGTATCATCATAGACTTCAGTATAGAAATATTCAAAAATAAACTTAAAGTTAAACCTGGACACTCAACAAGCCTTGAAAACAACTCAAGAAATCGGAAGGGTTATAGAAGTTATGGTACAGTCAAGTTTATTCCTGACTTTCAGTGCTAAAACAACCAAAAATCCTCATATCTCAAGGTAAGTAAAAACTAGGTAGGCCTGAACATGTTCTAGATAACAGAGATAAGACTATTTTGAACATCAGACACTAAGAAGTATAATTCAAAAAATGCCTAAATGGTCCTTATGCAACATAAACCACCATCCTTTTGATGTCCTACTGGAATAGCTCCAGTGGCAGTAGCTAGTCTCTTTGAAATTAATGTAATCAAAACTGGATTCTCATAGCCAGAAGGCATATTTCATGCCAGTGTAAAGTCTTAACACTAAAAAGGGGTAAGGATGTTGGATTTCATTATTTATTCATTGTTCTCATCAAATAATGAAAAGAAAGAAGACTTAGAAAAGGAATAGTATTTTTATATTTATATTGCCAAAATTTTATACTCCTTAGGGGAATTCCAACAAAACATTTTTTGTTATTAAATATTGTTTAATATATGTGTGTATATTCATCAACATTCTTTATATTGAAAATAAGATTTTTTTTTCAAATTTCTTATTCTCTCATATAATACATACTGACTAGGGTCTCCCATCCCTCTCGTATACCACCTCCCCCCTTCCCAAGATTCACTGCTCCTCCATTTCCATTCAGAAAAGAGCATCTCTTCTAATGATTATCAATCAAACACAGCATAACAAGAGGCCTTAAGACTGGACATAAACCCTCCTATCAGAGCTGGATGAAGCAACCTAGTAAGAAGAAAAATTTTCCAAGAGTAATCAAAAGACTCAAAGAACCTTCCATTCCCACTGTTAGAAGCCCAACAAAATCCCCAAGCTAAATAACCACAGTGTGTATGCAGATGGCTTAGCAGAGCCATGGAGGCTCACTGGTTGTAGCCTCGGTTTCTGGGAGTCCCTGTGAGCCTTGACTAGGGCTCTGATTCTGTAGGCTGGATTTTCTTGATGTCCTTGCCCCCTCTAGTGCTAACATCCTACCTCTCCTTCTTCTTAGGAGTTCCCCAATCTCTGCACAATGTTTGGCTGTGGGTCATTGTATTTTCCCCTATCAGCAGCTGGAAGAAGCCCCTCTAATGGTAATTGTGCTAGGCACCAATCTATGAGAATGGCAGAGTATCATTAGGAATCATTCCTCTGACTTTTTTTTGTCAATTGTTTTTTGTTTGACCCAAGTTCTCTGAGCCCTTCAGCTTGTGGATACTTGTCATCTAGGCAGTATTGACCATGAGCTACCTCTTTTGATATGGACCTTAATTTAGATCAATAATTGGTTAGCCATTACACAATATATATCACAAGCTCATTGGCCATATGATTCATACATCATAGATTTTTTTGGCTGGGTTGATGCACCAGACCTACCACTGGGTCTCTAACTTTGCTACAGAAGATGGCTGGTTCAGGCTCCATACCCTCTCCACTAGAACTCTTTGTGAGAGTCACCCTCATAAGTTCCAGGAAGTTCCCTCTATCCTAGGTTTTCATATCACCTGGATAGGAACAAGCAGGATCTAATGGGAAGGGAGAAATCAATGGAGAGAATACAGGGAGAAAAAAATTTCAATAGGTAGGCAACAAAATATTTCACTGTCACTCATACTTTTACAGTTACAGATGTAATTTTTGGAGTACAGAATGGAAAGTGAGGCAGAGCAGAAGTGTGGACAGCCCCTAACATGACTGCTCAATCAATGTGTTCTGTTTCTAAATGGAATCTCGACTTATCATTAGCACTAGGCACATGTTAACTTTAATTAACTGAGCAAAGTGACTTTTTTATTCCTTGGTATATTATTACTTAAACAAAGTGCATCGACCATAGATGAGGTGGTTTCAATACGCTTGGCCCAGGAAGTTGCACTATTGGGAATGTGGACTTGTTGGAGGAAGTGTATCATTGTGGAGGTGGCAATGAGGCCCTCCTCCTAGCTGCCTGGATCACGGTCTGATCATGTCTTCCTTTTGATGAATACGTAGACCTCTTGGAAACTCGAGCACTGTGTCTGCCTGCATGCTGCCATGCTTCCTGCCATGTTGATAATGGACTGAACCTCTGAAAGTATAAGCCATCTCCAAT
The DNA here is from genome assembly GCA_019843815.1 of Montemys delectorum. NCBI lineage: Eukaryota > Metazoa > Chordata > Mammalia > Rodentia > Muridae > Montemys > Montemys delectorum. The sequence goes on along the minus strand of JADRCD010188777.1, from coordinate 4,343 downwards.
TAAATGTTGTCCTTTATAAGAGTTGTCTTGGGCATTGGTGTCTCTTCAGAGCAATGGAAACCCTAACTAAGACAATAGATTTAACCCTGTCCTTTCCCCTCCAGCTTATATTAATCTATATCAATGAAAATAAAGAATAGGAATCAAATTCCAACTCTTGGATAAGTACACTAAAACTTTCCGATAAAATAGTTTGAAAATATGAGAAATGTTATTAAGATCAAATTTCTTCTGCTCCTGTATAAAACAGCAGCATTCTAGATGAGAGTAATAAACATGGTTATCTATTTAAATATCACTATATCATTATGAAAATTAAACAATGATTACAATTCTAATACAGTAGAGTGACTACAGACAATAGAAGAATTCAATGTGAATGGAATACTGGTGTCAATCTTTTTTATTAATTTATTAATTTGTTTGTTTACATCCCAAGTATTGCCTCCTTCCTGGTCCCCACTCACAGAGTTCCCCCTCTCCCTTCAGAGAGGGTATCCTCCACCTTAGGTATCCCCAACCCTGGTGCATGAAGCTTGTGCAGGGTTAGACACATCATCTCCCACTGAGGCCAGACAAAGCATCCCTTGGCTACATATAGGACAGGGGCAGGGTGCTTGGAGCAGCCTGTGTATTCTCTTTGGCTGATGGCTCAGTCACTGTGAGCTCCTGGTATGCAGGTGAGTTGACACTACTGGTCTTCCTCTTCAGGGCTGTCAATCCCCTAACTGTTCCATAGGGGTTCCCAATCTCCATCCAACATTTGGTTGTAGGTATCTGTATCTGTCTCAGTCAGCTGCTTGGTAGAGTCTCTCAGAGGACAGCTATGTTATGGTCCTGTCTGAAAGCACAACATAACATCAGTGTCAGGGATTGGTGCCTACCCTTGTGATGTTATATCTTGTGCTGACAGTATACCAAGTAGAATATCTAGTTTACCACGGTATTATATATTAATTTGACCTATCTGACATGTTCTTAATTCAAGTGATCACTTCTGCTTTTGTTATCGAGTAGAAACAACCTCCTAAATCATTTATATTGGAGTGAACCTGGAGATAAGGATTTCAGGACATAGGTCATTTGTTAGCTGATTCAAGAGGCACCAGGAGAAGAAGGGAGTGACAGGAGGAAGAGGATGGAGCTTATGAAGACTCACCATGCCCACAGGTTACTGCTGTGGATCACAGGTCAGGACATGGTGGGAATTTTCTTTAAAAATGCCAAGGAAAGAGGTACAGAATTGCTTTCTAAGATGACTTTACTAAATCACACACTGGTATGGAAGGGTGAGTCATATGCCCTCCCAAGGTCCCTTCCAATCTTATGATTATATGATTGCTCATTATCAAAAATTGGCTAGTAATTGGTTTGACTCTGGGAGGTCAGCATGTGAAGGGGACTGGACAACCTTTGATTTTATGGTAAAGAACAATGTCATTTTCTCGGTCAATTTTTAGAAGGACACTTTTTAAAATTCATAAATGTGCCATGATAATCTTCATGATTGTTAATTACCAGAGATCACCTAGGAGTAGGCTATAATTTAGATGGGTAGAGCTGAAGATTGGTAATAGGAGAGGATACTGAGCCTGCATGAACAGCACTGAGCTGCATTGCTTATACACAATTGAAACACGGTTTTGTAAGCTAGTAAGTTAAGATGTGCTTTGATCTACCTACTTTTAATTGGAAAAAGTCACATTTTAATAAATGTGATGATTTGGTTTAAATTACATGACTTTTTCTACATTATTAGAATGCCTATTCTAAACATACTAGCTATAGATAATTGGCCAAGAGTGAACTTTCAAAATGATCAACTTCAAATACTGTCTGCCAAGATTTAGAGATCAAATTGCATTTTCTTTTTTCTGTATTCCTAACATTTGTGGGAAGAAAACATTCATCCTAAGAATAATTTTGCTGATATTTTAGACATGATATCAATTTCTCATTTCAATAGGCATTAAGAAAAGTACACAAAAGAGCTATCTAAATAAATAAAATCATATTCATGTCTATCTGTGTGTCTTTATGTGTGTAAATATATATGTCATTTATTTAGGTTTATTGTATGGTACTCACAGAATTAAAACTCAAGCAACACAGAATGAGAAGGCTAAAATAGACCCTTGTGGCCCTAGGATCCCAAACATTTTGTTTGCTAGAAGCTACAACCAAGGTAGCAGAGGCACAATGACACATGCAAAGCTGTGGTAAACGTGGAGCTAAGTCTCAGAGTCAGCATCCTTTAATTACATTGTGTACAATTAACATGTAAAGTGTGGTTCCCTCAGTATCTCTTTATTTATTTTTTCATTATACTGAACTGGGTATTGAACCCTTCCCTGGCACATACTAGGCAAGAAACTGAGTGACAGTTTTAGTCACATTTGTTGATGCACACAGTGAAATGATTGACAGGTAGCTATCCACACTAAACTTACCTCAGATGTGGTTGTCCCTTTTTGTGGAGAGTATGCAGCACAGACTCCGGCAAATGTCTTAATGTACAATGTGGTGTTGTGATCATAGCCCTGGTTGTATATGTTGATTATCTGGGCTTATTCTCCCCTCATACCTGCACTTTGAAATCTTTTAGTCCTTCCCCTCCATTTCCTTCATCATACCAGCACTCTCTGATCGTTTCTGTTTTAAGATGTATACATGTGTCATTTCATTACTGGAATTCAAGAGATACATCTGTGAAGGTAATAAAAGTTCTTCTTAAGATACTAACCAGGGAAACACATATATTTATTAAACTATATAAGAAACATGTCTTAGCATACTTCCATTTGAAAAACAAGAACCTGCAGTACCATATGGTGACACAACATTTTCATTTTTTTTCTAACACTTCTGTTATCCATCCACACTCTGGGATCACCTATAGATAACTTTCAAATAAGGCAAGCATCATGATACTCACAGCTACAGTCTTCATGTCAAAGCTTGAGGGTTTGAGTTCAGTCCCATCGTACAAGGAGAAAACCGAGTCTGACAGAATATCTGCCATCCTCCACTCCTTCACACATGCACTGCCTCATATCTTCATCTCACATGCACAAAAATAAATATCATAAATAGCATCCTTAAAAATTAAGCAAAGAGGGGGAGGAGGAAGTGAAAGTGTGGGGAACTAACAGTCTTCATAGAAATCAGGACAAAGCCAGACAGAGCCCTGCCTTGCCCACAGCTCCCAGGGACATCCTCTAGTTGCTGAAGGCTCTGGTTTTGTTTTTATTTTCACTGTTCTAACTGTTTAAATACTTCAGTCTAATTCATGAGGCTGTGAGCTCCTTGAGGGGCAGGTTGTCTCTTACTAGTCTTTCTATCTTTAGAGTCTACCTTAATGTCTACAGTATAAGTGACAATAAATATCTGACAGTAAATGACTACATCTCTGAAGCTCTGCCAGTTACAATAAAGTCCTCACTCAAATAAATAAGAACAACAATAATAATAAAATTAGAACCAGGTGCCAAAGGAGATGAAGAGGAAAAAAAACTACATCAGAAGTAAAGGCTTAAAGAGGGCCTTGCAGCAGAGTCGAACTACTCTGCTCTTCCTGATGCCTAACATAAAAAGAAAACCTCAATAGATGTAGTGAGGATTACCATGAAGATAGAAGGGAACAATGCCTATGAATGCAGTCACTTGAAGTTCAATAGTATAATTAAAAAGTGATATTCAAATCCAGGCATAGAGGCTGTTGTCTGTAATTCCAGCAATTTAGAGACTGTGACAAAATACAACACAAGAGCTGGAAGCAAGCATGAACTAGAGGGAGGGTCTAATGTCACCCAGGATTACAGCATCAAACCTTCTCTCAAAGAAAGACAAACGAGTTGTGTACTCACTGATATTGTTAAGAAAGTATTACTTAAAATTAAGTAACTTAATTTTGTAACTTAAAAGTGGATACTAGTAATAATTATGCTACAATCCACAGACTGAGAGGCTAGGTAACAAGAATGTCCCCCAACTATGCCACACAGACCTTTCATGACAGCAGTATTTGAGGCAAAAACTTCAAGGAAAGTCAGCCTCCTTCCCCTGCATTGTCTCCTGGCACCCCTAACTCAGAGGTAGCCCAGATATGTCCTTGCAAACTCACATGCTAGGTGCCCACCAAGATATGGTTTATTAATGGCTAGAAAAAAATGCACATTGCTCTCTCTGACTTTACCAATGTTCCAACATCTTAGCCAAACCCTGGCTTGGACTGTTACCCACCCAGACTAATTGTCTCTGGCATTGTTAGGGAAATAAAGAAGGGAATAGGGCATTGAAGCTTACAGAATGGGAGACTTATCCCAGGGCAAGGTCAAGTAGAA